>VWZX01006713.1:0-200516 GCA_013399015.1 Galbula dea
AAAAAAAAAAATCAATGTTTTCTTCTTAAATAAAACTGCAGGTGTCTTTACTCAAATTAAGAATTGTAATTAAACACTTCCAGTTTAGGGTTCCCTCCCTTCTTTCTGTTAGGCAGTAACTACAAAGACATAAAAAGATGTGCAAGATGTTTTTGTTGTTTCTTCTGCAAAAACATGGTCAAACTAAGAGAAGGAAAAACATTTTAGAACAAGAAAGGAAAAGATGATATTTCTTATACTGCCCTTCACTAACAAAGGAAAAGTTAGAAAGAGGAAAACTAACTATTTTAAAACAGCTCTGAAAACTGATGCTATGAAAACTAGATATCCAGGATGAGAGATCCTTCCATCAAGCTCTTCCAAAGGCCCAAATCTCTGGGACATCACTGATATTTATGCAAGTCCTGCTAGATCTGTGGTATCTTTCCTATTGGCATGCAAAACTTTTTATCTGTGGAGCTTTCAGAGACTTAAAGAAGTCTGAATTTTTGGCTTGAAATACCATGCTGTAGCATTTAGAAACGTGCTGACAGCATGGACTGAACACACATGACCAAACACAATCTTCTTCAGATGTAAAGCCTGGCAGCTTCCAGTGAATGAAACCAAAACCAGCAACATAAGACCATTTCCCTTGGCTATTTTCTGTTGTACAAATGCCAGTGAGTCCCCTGAATACATTACAGAAGATTATGATATTTAAGCATGCCTTGAGAAACCAGAGAACCCCCCTACTATATCCTTACAGTCTACATAAAGCCTTCAGTAAAGAGGTTAATTATGGATTAAACAGTCATCCTTGCCTGTGTATCTTCAGGCTAGTGATTCTTAAAATGCAATAATACAATCAAAGACATCTTAAGAATAGAAAATGGGATTCCTCCTATGCATGTCTAGCCACCTATGTGTGCAACACAGTACCACTAGTAAGCTTTGCTTATAGTTTGAGAGAGAGCACACTAGTGCCAGAGGGCAATTCAACTTCAAATGATTGTTTTCCTTGGGAAAAAATCATCCTTAGAGGGGAGAGGGGGAGCCTGGCACACTCAGTGCTTCAGCAAAACTCTATTTCAGCAACTTTTAAACCTAATTGCAGTCACCTTTCCTAGTTTGTAAATACAGGCTTATTCAGATTTCAGTTCCTCCCTGAAAGACACATATTTCAACCATGAAGCCTGGCTGTGATGCCACAGCATCATTGTGCATCTTAGGCATTTTGCTTCCCTCATCAGTTTACAAACCTGACTGCAGGGAGGAGCTGGGTTTAGCTGGAGGGAGGTTGTCCTGCTGGGAACACAGCAGCCTGGAGCAGTGCCAGCTGAGCCCAGGGGTCAGCTTTTCATTGCATCCCCAGTACCAAAACTGATCTGCCCAGGGACATAATACCATGGAAATTAGGTAGCTTTAATGAGTTTATCAGGGGTTTATAGTAATTTGTAATTGATTTCATACTCACTGCAAACCATTAATGAATCTCTCTCAAACAGAACTTTCTGAGTTGGACTTGCAGTTGAACACAGTTTCCCCATAAGCTGATTTAACACTGGGTTGACATTCAATACCAGACTGGGAGGAATTCTGTGTTCAGAGGACTGGCCACTGCTCCAGTAAATAAACTCTCTCAGACATGTGCTCAGCCCACAGAAATTTACTTTTTTAGTGCTGGGATGCTGCACTTCATTTCCTGGTCAAGACAAAGATGACTTTCATCACCCTGACAGTACAATTTGGAATTCTACTGGCAAGCTAAAATACCAGTTAAAATAAGTTGCAGATTCAGTACTGGCAAGCTGAGATAGAAACAGAACAAGGCAAGCAGTCAAAAATTCCTCCTTGCCTGGAAGTGACATGAGACTTAGGAAAGAAATTGGTTCCAGTAGGTTATGGTCAAGAAAACACAGGAGCTCAGTGCCACCCAGGTGATTCCAATTTCTTTAGACACCTACAGCTGACCACATTCATTCTCACAGAAGAAATTTCTGCAGCAAAATCAGTGTCCTTCCCCCAACACATATTTCCTCAAAACTAATCCTACAGGCTGGGAAGGAATGTAATAGGATATGGAGTTAACACTGGAGGACTAAGCACTTGCCTTCCTAAATTGCTCATTAATAAATACCAGAAAGAAAGCCTACAGACCTTAATCCCTGAAAAGTCCAGCAAATGACATAGCTGTGATCTTGGGAAGGTTCCTACTGCACCATGCATAGAGTGCATGCAACAAATGTTAACAGTAAAGTGCATGTCTGGATACCACAGACAGGTTCCCAGGATGACTCCTTTGGGCCTTCTGCTGCTTTGTCACAGAAGCTTCAAAATAACACCAAATGCCTAAACTCTTCCTGATATCAAAGCAAAGTGTTGAGAACATGCTGGCTGACACACTGAAGTCTAGAGTCATGTTTGGAGGCAGGTTTGCAAGGAGGGAAGGGGAAATGAAACCTGTTTCATAGCAGGATGTAAAAGTCTAACCTTGAAGAGTAAATAGAGATGAAACTCAGAGATTATTTCAGGAGCTCCAAGGTAAATTCCCTGGGGAACATTTTACTGAGCCACATATAATTATTCCAAAAATTTTAAACATTCAGAAGGTCATCTGTCTTCTTGATTTCTCAGCATTTACCTTGACCTAGGGCTAGGCTACCAGTGCCATTTCAGTTGGGGCTCTCTCTCTTTCTGTGACTTGTGCTGTGTTTGTGGATGGATTTCTGGAAACTGCCTTGTGACTTACCTGAGAAACCATTCTGATCTGAGAGTGGGAGAGAGCTGCAAAGAAAACATGAACAGAAAGAGAAATACACCAACACTACACTGGGAGAGTCATCCACTGGCTGCTATTAATTCCCCTCCTACTCCCTCGAAAGCAAGCAAGCATCTCATTTACCAAGGACCCATCACAAGTTGCCCAGGAGGGCTAAGGATGACGCAGGTACCAGCTCACAGAGTGGCTCTATTTATATTCCCAGCTACTTCACCTGTTTTCTGCAAATTTTGCAGTTACACTGCAGACAGATCAATCCTCTGATTTGCTTTCAGCAGGGAGGTGGGAACCCCCTCTGGCACTTCCTATTTTTAAACAACCAAAGTTGATTTTGTTTCCTAAACCATATTGATCCACGAGGCTAATGACAGCTTTTATTAAAGCTCCCTTCTGCATGCTCTGTCACAGAGGAAGCCTTGGAAATTACAATTAGTGATATGGAAAATGTCTGAAATCTATTTTACTGTACAAGTCTGCTGCCAGCTCTTGCTATGTGCAAACTGAACAACAAGCACAAGTTCTGTGGCTCCCACAGGGAAGGATGACTACAAAAGCAATGAGAGGGCTTGCCATAGGGTGCAACTGCTACCATACACCTTTAAGCTACACTATTTTGTCCATTATATGAATGTACAATAACACAGGCATAACCCTTTAGTTTAAACATACTGAAATATATGCACAGGTCCTCCCCAAAAGGTCATTTTTTAAGTTTGCCAGAAGAATGAGAAAATGAGGTTTTAAAAATAAGTCCCAATCCTCAGGGTATGAAAAAGTCAAGGTCAGCCAAAATATATTGTTAATATAAAGGGTATTTGTCAAAGCACATGTATTAGGGGAACACATCTCTGAGAGACAAACCTATGAAAATAAGAAAAACCCACCCAGCCCACAGATGGAAAACAGAAGAGAAGGAACAGGTTTGGGTCACCAAGAGGCTTTTTGCCACTCACTCCCACTGCACGTTCATGCCTGCCCAGTGCTCAGTCATCTTTCCCTGCTGAAAAGGATGACCCACGGTGCCCACTCCTCACCATCTCATATGGTCACCTCTATCTGTCAACAGCAGTTGCAATACTGCAATAAACCAGTCACTTTTGGGGAAGTAGAAATGAAGAATTACCTCTGTAAAAATCCAAACAAAACCAAACCCATGTTTTCATCACCTGGATCTAAACCACTTTTGCTCCTCTAGAAAAAAAAAGTAATGTACATTTCCATAAAATGGTACTGCTGGGAATTAACAAGCTCATAAAAGGGACTTTAAGGATGCACTAAACTTGGGCTGGGGAACTCTCTTGCATTTGCAGCATAAATGCTAATAAAATTATAAATCTGTTATTAACTTTTTACATCCTTGCCAAGTGATAAAGACTTTAAAAAAAAGCTGTTAAGTGTACAGTTTAAAATGAAAAGCCAAGTAGTCCAGACAACAGAAAAATGACTACATACACATTCTTCATGCAGCCCTGAAAATACACACACATCTCCCCAGGGCCACCCAGGATTGATATCTGATACATGGTGAGGGCAAGGAACAACAACAACAAAACCAAAATAAAACCCCAATTTCCCTTTCAAAGCTGATTAAAGCAGGATCCCAGCAGCATGTGCCAAAGGGTTAGGGCTTCCCCAGGCATCCCTTCCCTGCCAATAAGCTGTTTATGTCAAGCCCTGGCTGACAAGACACCACGTTTGCCCATTAGAGCCATACAACTTTCTCGCTGTACTTAACAGACCAACCTATTCAGTGCACTCATTGTTTCAGGCAATAACAACCCCCAGCTAATTGCTACACATGGAAGGGAAATTAAAAGGATGCTCCTTTGAGACTGCTATGTCTGCTTCCAAATGAATATAATTAGCAGAGGAGGGGAAAAAGATTGTAATTGCTTCAGACTTAGTGCTATAGGAGGGATTTAGGGATTAATATTTCGGGGAACAACCAGTCTGCCAGCTCAGTATTTGGGAATGCAGAGCACCAGCAGGCGAAGGATGTTACACCCAAAACTTGGGAACCTTCAGGATGGATAAATATGGCAAATCGACCAGAAATAGGACCAGAGAAGCTCACTGGGGTGATGACCTCCTGGCACTTTCAAGGTGCTGACATCAGCTACCAAATATGTCAGAGGGAGGCTCTCAGAGCCTCAGAGAAGGAGGTCTTGAGGTGCCTGGCCCAATACTGAAAATTCAGCTCTTAAGTGAACTAATGGGCACAGTTTGAACCGTGTGCTGAGGTTTTCAGCTTCTGCCAAACAGTAAAACCAATGATACACCTTTAATGGACTGAGGAATAACAGCAGGAAAAAGTAGACAAACCAGTTGGAAAAGAAAGGCACAATCCCAAACAGTTGTGTCCATTATTTCTGCACTGGTTACCTTGAAATCACACAATCATTAAGGTTGGAAAAGACCTTTAAGACAATCAAGTCCAACCCTCATGTTACCCTTTCCCACAAGAAGTGCTTCATTCACGGCCCTCAATCATCAACATTTGCTTCATAATCTGCATTAAAACCAAAACTTTCATCAATTCACTACAAAAATTTGTTAAATGAGACTCTTTCACTCTGCATTTTCCCCTCTCAGTGCCACCTGAACCAAGACCCAACCACTCCCCTGGTATTTCTTCTTCATATAAGCCATGTGCCCATCACATAAATCTAGCTTAAAAACAAACTATGCCTGAGGCTAACTTATTTTTTACTAGCTTCATGCAATCTATTTTTTGCCCAGCCCCTCACAACAGGTACCATTTCACCACAGAGCTCAAGCCACCCAGCGTATGTTGCCAAGGAAACATGAAACCAACCAAAACAGCCAATAAATGCTTACATGGTTACAACTCCCCTGGTCCATCAGTCCTTCCTTCACCTTCCTTTCTTTGGAAGAGAGGTGAAAAGGTGTTGTTTGTATGATTCAGTCAAGCACAGATACCTTGCACTGCTCCTTTCTCCTCTCTGCTCTTCAGAAAGTCCCCAAACCTGCTTTGAGACAAGTCCATGTCAAGAACCACAGAATCATTAAGATTGGAAAAGATCTCTGAGATAACTGAGTCCAACCATTAATCTAACACTGCCATGTCCACCACTAAACCATGTCCCTAAGTGCCACATCTACATGTTTCTGAACATTTTAAGGTGTGGTGATTCCACCATTTCTCAGGTTTCCTACAATGCCTTTTCAATGAAGAGATTTTTCTAATGTCCAGCCTAAACCTCCTCTAAGCACCACTTGAGTCTGTTTCCTCTTGTCCCATCCCTTTTTATCTGGCAGAAAAGACCAACCCCCACCTCACTACAATCTCAGGTAGTTGTAGAGAGAGATAAGGTCTCCTCTGAACCTCCTCTTCTCCAGACAAGAGAATGCACAAGCAGCATCGATTAAGGACTTAATGAAATGCATTCTGTCTGTCCTGGTGCACCTCCAGCCTTTCCCAAGGGCAGGACACACAACAAAGCTGGCAAGGCATGAGACTCAAGCACCTCACCTTATATCTGCCCATGCATATCCAGATCCTCACCTTACCCTCCCTGTGCAGCCATCAAATGCCTGGATGTCTCCACAGTAGGTCCCATCAGATAGCATTTCTCCAAGTTCTTAGACTCTTGCAATGTGAAGGGGCAAGTACTTTTTGTCCTTGAGTCTTCTTCAAATTATATGTAGATAGATCACTCTTAGAGGAACATATAGGTGCTTGGAAACCTCTGCATAAGGAGCAGCATAAACACAAGACAAGGATCCTCTTCAGCACTCCTGTGTTTGTTTTCCACCACAATATTTAAGAGGCTTGCTGTGGCATCAGGAGGAGGACTACATCTCATCCACACTAGGTCTCTATACACAAATCACACAAGAAATCAAGTAGCCACTGCCACTAATGGGACTCTCCCCAGAAGCTTCAATTAGCCTCAGGTGACCATGCTCACAGAAGTTGAAATTACTAAACCAATACCTGTTGTGCATTAAAGACAGTCCAAACTTTCTAGTTTTCTCCCTGTTGAGTGACACCACTGCCAAGTGCCAAACTGAATTCCTCAATTCAAGATCTTCCTATAAATGCACAGCTAAAGAACACAACAAAAGCAGCACAACTAAGTCCATAACAGATTGCTTGACCTGTTTTTACGTTCTGGTATTCTAGGCCACATTAAATCACTGGTTTCTTATTAAGAAAAAACCCCACAAACCATAGCACACAAAAATAAAATTACCTCCCTCCTTCTGCCTACTCCCTGCTAGCTGATTGCCTCATCTTGCTCTTTTCTTTCAACAGGCTTTTTGAAGAAAGGAAGGTCCAGCTCAGAAATGCTTGAATAGCTAAAAATATTATTTTCCCTTGAGACTGAGTAAATGGCAAACTGAAGAGTGCTTCATAAAACCATATATTACCCATGCAGCAACAGTAGATTACTGTTTCAAAGTGCCTCAAAAACATGAGTTACATAAACATGATAGACCAGTAGCAAAGGAGTTTGGATGGATACTTGCTTTACAGCATCGAACAACTGAGCATGAAATGCTACAAGGACTTGCAGCTGGATCAACTGGTCCTAGAGGCAACTGCAGAACTGAGGTACAGCATCACTTCTTCTCCAGAGCACCAACTCCTAGCAACAGCATGGTCCCTGCTCTCTGCAACATCACCACAGCTGATGCTTAGATACCTAGAGCTGCTCCTTTCCCCTCTCTGCTCTTCAGAAAGTCCCCAAACTTGCTTTTAGACATGTCCATGTACCTTCACACATCACCACCACCTGTACTTCAAGCTGGCACATTTTTTTTCAGTATCTTTTCTTTAATTCCAAATATATTGTGCCAGGACAGTTTCCTCTCTGAATTCCTGAGAACTGAGGCTAAAAGGTAGTTGAGGTCACAAGCTCTGTTTAAATGGGTGACTGCCCAACATGGCATCTTCTGTGCTGCTCAGTATTGCCCTTGTGAATGCAAACACAGAAACAAACAAAACCCACCTGCTTTCTGGGAATAAATTAACTGAAAAAAAAAATAAAAATCAAGAGTTCCATGCTGGCAAATACTAATTGCTCAGATAGGCTTGGTGTTAAGGGGACTATTTTTCTGGAATAGGCATTAAATAAAATCTTTGTGGTTGTATATTTGTAATCCAATCTAATTTCAGCTACAATGCTTGGTTTACCCTGAAATAAGCAACTACAAAAATCCAGAATAAAAACACAACAAAACAAGGACACAAAAGAAGACTCTTGAGTCTCCTCCCCAGGTTCTCTTTTCACTTGTCATAATGTTTAAGCACCTAATGTCTGTTGATTAATTCCCCTCCTTATTGTCATTTAATCAACATGCAGCTCCTACTACGTCAAATTACCTTAAAATGATAAAAATCAATGGACTGTGTTGTTTTTCCCCTTTCAAGTGCACAAAAGCATACCTGAGAATGATCCCAGAATAACTCTGGAAGACACAAGAGATAGTTGCCCAGCACAAAGGTTGATACTATTCATTTTGAGTCTGGTCATGTTCTGGAAAGTCTTTCAAACAAACTTCTCAAGAGCAAAAAAGTAGTTTCAACCAAATTTTTCAGGCTGACTTCTCTCTCTTTTGCTAAGCTCTGAAGCAAGATGGGATCCATTCATTACACATACCATTCAGATTTAAGGAATTCCATAAAGTAAATGAGAAATAAATAAATTGATGTTAGGAAACTTAGGGCAAAACACACACTACCACAATTTCCTGGTGTTCTTGCTGCAAGGTAGCTGCAGCATTACAGATCTCATTTTGGTATCACACAAACTGACCATAACTAATTTATACTTATGCTAACTTTTCCATTTTAACTAATTCACAGGAATAGGAAAGTTACACAACTCAAATTGGGAGTTTGTTGGCAGTGCCTTCTATTAAACTGGGGAAGATACTTACATTAATTGACTTTTATGGCAGATACATTTTCCTGCACAACTGACAAAAATACAGAGGCATATTTAAAATTACAGGAAGGTTATGACAATAACAAAATAGTGTTAAATAAAAATAAAATAAAGCCACAGACAAGAGAAAGTGACAGTCAAAGACTCCAACTCCACTGTGGGATTCAAGTGCTCTATGGACACAGTTCTGATGCAATGAAGGGACAGCTCCAGAAAAAACTTCTACCAGTGATCTTCAAGGCAAAAATGGAAGGCACTAAGCTGTAAACAAGCACTTTTCCAAAAATACCACAGCTTTTCCCTCTTTAAAGAGGAAATAGTAGCATTATGTCAGATGCTGCCAGCATGCAACTGGCTCTGCCTTGTGTTCACCGCAGCATGAATGAGGCACATGTCTGGCATCAAACACATCCTAGAAGATAAATCCCTGAATTTTCTCAGTTCT
The DNA here is from genome assembly GCA_013399015.1 of Galbula dea. Classification (NCBI taxonomy): domain Eukaryota; kingdom Metazoa; phylum Chordata; class Aves; order Piciformes; family Galbulidae; genus Galbula; species Galbula dea. The sequence goes on from VWZX01006713.1 coordinate 9,122, forward strand.
TCATTGCTTTTGTATTCCAGGACTAGCTGATGTACTATAAATGGCATAGCATTTGCTCACCTTTTTCCTTTAGAGTTTGCAATTCAGTAGCAGACAATCTGGCTGATCTGCAGAAACACTGCACAGATGCTTACCGAGCATTTTTCCAAGATTGCTGATAGTTAATCAGGAGCAGAGGATAGTTACTGCCCTATAGTATCTGTTTCTAAAACATATCTGATGAAAAGAACATAACCAAGGAGATTTTTTAATATACCTCAACAGCACATGTTGTATCCCATCGCCCCAACAAAGGCACAGAGAAGTGTCGTGGACATTGCACAGCACACACCAGCACAATCCTAAGGTCTTGGGGCCAGCTACCTATGCCTTTGTTTAATAAACACTGATTATCTTAGGAGAAAATTTTAAATGAACTAAGATGTTGTTTGCAGGCAGCCATTACATCTTTATTTCCCCAGGCTTGTGGATGTAATCCACTGTCATCCACGGACCTCATTAGCTAAGTCACACAAACCTCCATCAGGGCAGGTCCCGTGCTGCGACGCCATAGCTTCACTAGGGAGCAAAGACTTGCCCAGGGTCACTGAACCCAGAGCCAGTTTTTGCATCCAAGCCAGGGCAGAGTTACAGTAGCTGTATCTTCAGAAGCAGCCACTTAAAAGGCTGGCCAAAGCTTTTCCTAGGAGCTCTCCTGCTCCCAGACTTGCAGCTTCCTCTGTCTGTCTGTCCCATGTCTGGTCAGAGATTAATTTCCCCGGGACACCTCGCCAAGTCCACCTCAGTCTCCACAGCTACTTAGCCAAAACATTCAGAAGAAAACCAGAGTAAAAGAAACAAACAAAGCCACAGATGACATAGGAGCTATAAATCATAGCCAAGATGCTTGCAATCACATAGCCCTCATCATTTCATCATCTCAGCTCTGAGCTAGTCCTTGTTTTCAGATACGCTGCAGGCCTTGCCTTTGGTGTCCTAGCCAGGTTATTTTGGCAGGGCTAGGTCTGACTTCGTGCCAAGGCATCACTTGGCCTCAAGATCAAGGCAGAATAAGACTTGTTTTTCTGCCATGTAAAACCAGCTTAAAAACCCCAAACAGCGGAGACACCACTTCTGCCTTTTTCTACTTACAGAAAAATGAGCAAAATTCCCACATAGATCCCACATGAGCCTTCATAGGTTATTAAAGGCTTTGCCTTTTGTTTTGCTTCTTAAAATTTTCTTTTTTTTCTGTGAAAACATCACTTGTGTCAATAGACTTTGGCCAAAGGCAACCAAGTGCCAAATCCTTCCCAGTTTGGTTGGTTGGGTATTTTTGTTTGGGTTTTTGGTTTGTTTTGTGGTTTGGGATTTTTGTTTGGGTTTGTTTTAAACAATATTCTTTAGATGGTCCCTTGGTAAGTGTGACATTCAGACTCACTAAAGTACAAAGAGCCACTGAACTCAAGGACCAGGGGTTAAATGTGGAGGTAAACTTCCCAAGAAGAACTCCTCCCCTCCACCTCTGCAAGAAAGGATGTTCTAACACATTACAACTCAAAGATGAAAAGATATAAATAACATCAGATTACACACTGGCTTCATCTGCCCAATATGAAGAGAATAAAAATTAGATGGAAAATGGTAACAGACATGGTGTGTTAAACACCAAAATAACAGTTCGTGGTGTGCCAGCAAGGCAGAAAACACACCGCTGGCTCTCTCATCCTCCCAGTTTGCAAGTCTGGAAATTAATTAACAGTGAACTGGAAAAGGTCATTAAAGAAGGAACTATAAATTCTTTAAAAGACCTTAATAAACCTTCTGAAGCAGCAGCCAGAAACTGTAAGATCTGCAGCTGCTTTATTGGGATATAAAGCTGGAGAAGGGTGAGGGCAAAAGGTGAGAGATGGGGTCAGGATAAGCAACGGCAGGTGTTGCTCTTTGGTATTTAAAAGGTCCATTTCTAACCACTCCACTGAAGGAGCTCTTGTGCACTTGCACTAAATAAAGCAGATTTCATCTGTAGGTCTCTGGAAAGCATGAGGCACTCTGGAGGTCAGGGCTTAAGGGCTGCTCAAATGCTAGGGGTTTCCCACCAAAGATCCAGAGCCCACTGCTTCCAACCTGAGTCTTCCCCGAGGACTGTCCAGTCACCACTCCTTATTTCCTCCACATCCATCAATACACCACTGCACAAAAATGCTGGGAAAGTAACTACCCACTTGCAGACACATTTGATTAGTGGTCAGACTTACTTGAACAAAGACCTTTACACTCCAAAGATCAAATATTTCATTTGAAACATCACAGGTTGGACTACTGGGAATTTCTTACAGAAATGGCAAGCTGTGTAGTCCCAGGGAAGAAAAACTCCATTAAAAGCTGCCAAATCAGGCAAGGCAGAAACAGGAACTCTGGTCCCTTGTCTCTCAGACCATTATTCAGGTTATAAAAGCACGTTTACTTCCCAAAAGTTTTGTGGAAAGTCTGATGTGTCCATAAAGTACTTAAGCTTAAACAAAATGACAGATAAAGAGCCTTCTAACTACACAAGCTTGAGAAGCTTTTGAAGGGCTTATGAAAGTTTGCAATGACAGAAAGAAAAAAGCTTTATGGTCAACAGGGATGACATCCACACTTGTTCTGATCTCTCGAGTACAAAAAGATATGTCCTTTCAGAAGTGACCAAATCAGCAGCTTAGTTGAACCTGTCAACCAGAACCACCAGGTTTTTAACCTGACAAGTGACAATCCTTTATTTGACTGACATTACTACCTAATTTTGCCAGACCACAGATCAAATCAATCTTGAGTCTATTCTCAGTTCATTGCAGCTAATGACTTTGAACTTAACACTAAAGGGCTATCATCAGGCAAATATGCTAAATTACTGTAGGAAGTAGAAGGTACCTTGAAAGAAGGAACTACACCGATTCAGGCCAAGAAAACTGCACATCAATGAATATTGTTGGACTGTTCTCTGCAACACCAGGTTTCTGGCCCAGACAAACATGCTTCTCATCTACAGTATTTATCTCCTGCCAATATAAATCCAGCCAAACTGGCTCCATCTCATTCTCACTCAATATGCCCTTGCAGAAACAAACACAGAGAAGAAAAGTCTTTATCAAGAAACAGTCCTGCACAATGCAGAGCAACTCTCCTTTTTGGTGGCTTGAGGTAATTATCTCAGCATGTTAGATACCTCCCTTTTATCATCAATTTTAGGAGCACTGCTTATGCAGGAAGGACTGATGACATAAGGGCTGTAACCTAACTGATATCTAACACATTCTCAAACACAGCCAAAATCATTTGACATTTGCTGGAACCTCTGGGTCTTTCAAAGAGAGCATGAAATGTGCCCTCATTCAAGACCACAGGAATGGTGCCTTTTATTTTTCACCAAGACAAAGGTTTCATGCACAGCTCTTGCAAGAAGATGAAAATCTTGTGCATCAGGAGACTTATTAAAACAATAAAGCCCAAAAGAAACATGGTTCCACTACACACAAATGTGGAAAAGCTCAACTGATGTCTAAAAGACACCTTCAGGACACTGGCTCAAACTCTATCTCAGTATTTACAAAATGCTAAAAGTAGGTAAATATTTCCATCAGCTGCAAGCCCACGCAGTGCACGACCACGGGTGCATTGGAACAATGTGAAGTGTGAAAGTTGAGCTTTAGGTGAGCTGTCAGAAGTATTCCTCTCCCCAGCTCAGTCATGTTTTTCTGAGTCTGAATCTCCAGATTCTGAGAAATGAGAAAATACTGAAGTCCTGCCCACCTAACACAGTATTTATTTCTATTATACTCTGTTAAATAGACTCGCACAACCAAGTGGTTTCCAGCATAAAACAAAAAGCAACAAATGAATCCCTTGTGGATAAACAATTGAGCCACAGTAACAAGTAAAAAGAAACTACAAATTAAATAAAATCACTTTCTCCTGCTCTTTTAGATACATTTTTCCTTTAAAGTGTAAACAAAATAAATTAGATTAGGCTTGGGTTATACCACCTTTATCTTGTTAAATCCTCCCAGAGCAGGCAGAGGTGGCAGCACAGCAATAATTTTACATGTGGTGACACTCCTCTGTTTTACTCCTTCATCTACCCTATGCCTGAGATCATGACAAAGATTTGGGGACTCAGCACCCTTTTTCTGAAAGCACCATCTGTGTTAGTAACTTGAAAGGACATGGCAACAAGGATCCCCTCTGAGCCTGTGCAAAGTCATTAAATATTTTGCTTCAAATTTCTCAGTAAAACATGGGTGCTTCTCTCATCCTACACAGGCATGTTTAGTACACTCTTTGGGAGGTCCCTGAGAGGCTTCAACACCCCAAAGGTACCCACATTTGCCTTTCATTAGCCATCCCTGTCAGCAAGCAACAGTCCAATGCTTCACTGGACATCTCTCAATAGAAGACAGAGAGCTAGTACCTGCACCATCTTTAGTGATCTTTCTTTTTAATCAATTGAAACACATCACGTGATTCTGTAACAGAGATCACTACTCACAAAGAAGTTTTCTGCCTGATAACTTTCCAGCACCATGACTTACCAGTGTTCTGAGTGTGAGGTTAGCAGTGCAATTGTTAGTAGGTGGCTGTAATACATTCTGGGACACGTAGCATTGCTGCTTCTCTTTGTGGAAGGGCAAGCACAATTTTTCTGCTGGAGTAACGCTTGGAAGGCTTTCTGAAAAATCTTACAGCAATTAAGCTAATTTGCCACTGCCAAGCAGATGCCAGAAATTAAAACTTACAAGAATGACAGACTTGCATGATAGCTAAAGACAGAAGAAAATTGCAAGATCCAAGATTATCATTCTCTCGTCTGTATAGAAGTGATTGTAATTATTGTTTGGTTCTCAACTATTCTAGGGCAGGCACCAAGGAAAGACATCTATCAAGACATTTGGATTCATTTAGGCACCCTGCTCAAAGGGGTAATAAACTCTGGACTAAAAATACCATTGACATTTCAATATTAATAAAGATGTGTGCTCAAGTATCACTGTAGTGATCCTTCTGCAATAGCTTTGCCATGTCCCTGTTGGCTGCTAGCTGGAGTTTACCTTCCACCTTCCTGAAGGTGATGCGCATAGTGTCGCAGTCTGAGCCACTGGCTCTCCAAAGATCGCCACTTGATCCAATTCCTGAATACAGATAGGCATCTTAACTTGCCTGCTCCAGAATTCTGTACTGTATGATAATAACGTAAAAGACTATAACAAATTAAAAACTGCTAGAAGAAATTAGAGTGGCTGCTAACAAGCTTCAGATTACTTAGGGTTCAACCTTGTAAAGCAAAGTAAGAGAAAGCAAAGATCCCAGCCCTATTTGGTGCTTAAAATACCTTCCAAAAGCATCTATGTTTTATTCAGCTTTCCCTGAGCTTGTAGGAAGCACTCAGAGGACACTACAAAAACTAATTTGAACATACAGCCCTTGAGCACTACATGCAGCTGTAGCCCCTATTTAAAAAAAAAAAAATCATCTTCTAATAGTTTAATTTCACTGAGACCTCTCACAATATTGCCCAGCACTCAGCAAATAACAAATATAAAAATACCCATCCTCAACAGACCTGTCCCCAATATATGTTCACAACGTTTTGTCCTTGCCCATTCTACAAGGCCAGCTCATCCACAAGAGAACAAGACAGACCCATTTGAGAGGGCGCACCCAGCAGCACATCTTGGCAGGAAGCGTCTCCTCTCAAGGTGACTCTGAATGGTTGGAGGTGAAACCCTGACGCTTCAAAGTACAAACTTCCAGACCTGAGCACATTTGGTATGGTAATTGTTAGGAAACAATCAACATGGAGCTCGACACTGTATCGCTTGGCCAGGTACATCACCACACTAATGAAGAAGCCCCAGGACTTAAGGTAGATTGAAGACTTTCTGGAGCAGGTCTGACAAAAGGTATTTAGTCATCGCTGCCTTATTTGAATCTCTCCCTTTTGCAAATTCCTTCTAATTGCATATGCAGGTTGGTTTCAGCTGCACTGCCCTCTCCCAGAGTTGTGAGCATGTTAATAAAAATAAACAAGCCTAGCTTGCTAAAAGAGCTTTAAAGAGGTGGATGTCCAATTAAATTCCCAGGCCCCTTTGAAAATCCTAGCATTTTTCACTGTCAGATGCCATTAGACTAAGAAAGGTCACAGCCAAAGAGGGATCTCGTGTAATTCTGCATGAGGAACACAGTCTGCAAGCGGAGAGAGCATTAGCAGACATGGCAAGGAATGCTTCCCAGCACAAACTCAAAGTTTGCTTGGGGAAAAACTACAGTCCACTGCTGAATTTGGGGTTTGGCTACAGTTAGGTGAAGAGAACAAGCAAAATTTTCAGACCTTTCTCAGAAACTTTTGCCTGAATGCTGTTGAAAGACAGAGCAGTATATGGTGTTACTTCAACTTTTGCATTAATAAGCAGAAAGATAGCACCAACTCAGCACATCTCTGCATGGCACCCACTCCACAACCAGGACAATAAATTTAGATGGAAAGAGGGACAGGAAGACAGATCGTTTGTGTTTTAACAACTCTAAAAACAGCTTCATGCGACCTGATCAACAAAGCCCGAGGGGCTGGTTTTATAGTGGGGATCTATCTAGAAGGTTAAGTGAGAAAATTAGCTTTAGAAATATTACTTATCGGTGTACTGCCACAGCACAGTTACCAAGGAGGATTATCCTATGCCAAACAAACAAAACAAGCACCAGGAGAGAATCCCATTAGCAACTGAAAACCCACAGCCTTGTTGTGGGTGCCATTTGCATAAATTACAATTGCACAACGTTTAAAAACTGCAAATTGGATTTTGTTTTTCCCCTGGCTACCTGCCCATTTTTCTTTAAATTGATTTATTAATGTCCACTGTTGCTTTGCAGTTTTATCCTTTTAGCAATAATAGATGTAATATATCACAAAAACAAATTTTTAAGAGTACATCATTAGAGTGATGTAGCACTGGTAATAAACCCCTTCACACTTGGATGAACTTAAATCAGTTTCTCTTTATTGATTTTTGGTCATAACATAATTTTAAAGTTCAACTCAGTTAATAAAAAAAAAGATTTGCTCTGGTGTTGTGTGTAAAACACTTGTGCTGTAAGTTTCCACGTCATCTGTTGTAAGGGCACTTACAGATTTATACCTCCCCTCCAACGGTGGATCCTCATTTTGCAGCCTGTCTTATCTTCTCTGCTGACCTGCATTTATCTGCCTATCTTTATTGCCACACCACTTAGCACACAATAGATCTTTACTCTGGGACCATCTATCCAAAGACATGTAGTCATTTTATCTTTCCAGCAGTATTCTGAGTAATGGCCATTCTCACTTCGCCAAACTCCTTTACTTTACAGCGTCCTGCCTTGCCAAAGCCACTGGCACAACCATGCTTTTTAGCTTCTTGCAGGGGAAAAACAATAATTCATCTTTTCCACTTAGCCTTTTTAACAATGCATATATTAAAATCTGGTAGAACATTTGCATGCTTGGTTTTGATTTTGGGTTTGTTTTTCTTTTTAATATGCTTTTTAACCTTCCAGAAGCACAGTCACAAAGAGAACAAGTTAACGACAGCTGAGCTTACGGATCTATTGGTTGAACCTGCTTGATAAGGAAGGTTATGACTTTTATGACTTAAGTATATTAACCCTTATCCTCACTGTTCTTGCCCCTCTGAAAAGGTATAATAAGGCATAGACTAAAGATGAGGCTTCACTATCATCACAGCCTCCAAAGAAAGTGCAGATGCTCCCACTCACTTGTCCTTATGGTATATCTCCTAGTACGAGGACCATGGAGAAAAGCAGTGGCCAAACCTAACATACAGGCCAAAACTACTCCAGGCCACACCTCTGAGGAACACAAACTGCTCAAACTCTTGCATTTTTCTTTTTACAAGACATTTCAAATAATTTTAGAAATAAAAGATAGGAAAACCTACCAGTGAAATAGTGCTGATGAGAGTTTCCCACTTAAACCTTCATCCTGCTTTTTAGGACCCCATTTAGGAAATCAGGGAGTTAATTGCCTGACTCAAGGTCTTTAGGAAGGGTCTGTGCCCCATCAGGCAATGGCAACTCTGAACAAAATTCAAGATTTATTTTGCTTTTGCCCCCACCCCACTCCTCAGCAGGTCTGAGCTCTCAAATGGGAGCCTTGGTGCCCTCTCAGAGCCTACTGCAACACTAGAAAAGCAGCCTGTAAGTCCAGATGTTGCACAAAATACTACCCAAACTTTATTTATTTAGTTGTTATTTAGTTCTTTTTCATTTTCTCTCATTTTAACAGGTCACAGAGCACTTCCAGAATGGTCTCCTACAGACATAAAAAGAGGGTGATTGGTCCTGGAAAAGTCTGTAAAATTGGTAAAGGTCGATAAGATAGGTAGTGGTTAGAAAGAAAGATAATGTCAGACTATGACCCCAGATCAGTTCTAGCAGATGTTGTGCTACAAACTTATCCATCCAATGCCTTACCTAATCCAGCACTTAGCCTACAGATATCTTTACATATTGGCTCACTTCAGAAACTTCAAAGAAATAAACAGAAATGAGCTCACTTGGAACTGGTGGCCCATAAGGAGACTTCATGACTAAGAGAACAGTTTGCTTATACCCCAGACAGTGCCTTAGTCACATATACATTCAGTCAACAGGAAACTTAAGGCTAGTGAGTTCTGTATTTAGTGGCACATCATTTACAAAATTTGTGTTCTTAAAACCAAATAAATGAATAGGTGAATCATATAATAAAACTCATGTGCTACCCACCAAAACAAATTATTCCTGTAACAATTAGGAAATAATAAACTGTCAATGACTGACTCAATAAGAATAATTCATTCCTCAATAAGCATTTATTTCTGGTTTTCTTTTGCTGCAAGGGTTGTTGTTTGTGTATAGTCTTAATAAAACCATGTCCATGCACCCATACACACTGAAGAGCTGAGCTTCAGGTAGGATTTAGATTCATACCATGTCTACAGAGTGACAAATAGGAAAACTCTGAAAGCAAAACTGGTTGTCATGACTAAGTTGCCCTGACTGGTTAAACTATAAAAAAAGTTTCATTTTAATTCCTAGTCTGCACTATTTCTTTTTGTTAATGGATTTAAGCTTCATCCTTCTCTAGCTTTGTCCTGGAAGATTCATATCAACAGCTACTTACAAGAAAAATTAATCCTCTACCTGACACGGAATCACAGAATTATTAAGGCTGGAAGAGATCTCAAGTCCAACCATCAACCTATTGCCCCCACGTCACTAAACCATGTCTCCAAGTACCACATTTGCTTTTTAAACACCTCCAGGGACAATGACTCCACCACTTCCCTGGACAGCCTGTTCCAATGCCTAAAAATCTCTTTCTGTGAAGAAATTTTTCCTAACATCCAAGCATGCAGTGTACAACAAGAGTAAGCAGTTCAGATTTGGCTTTACAACAGAAACACACCAAGCAGCAACTTGGCACAGGACTAACTTCCCAAAAAGAGAGTGGTGTGACTTGCTGACCCCGGGCTCAGAGTCACACTGAGCCAGAAGCACTGACCAGCACAGCCCCAAGCCACTCTGTCCTACTCCTCCTCGTTCAGCTCTATTACAAGTAAGCTCCTAATGAGGAAATTCATAACCTTTTTCCAGCAGATGCTGTGAAACAATCTTTCTTGATACCTAATGGTGTATTGATTTTTAATTTCCAAATATGCAAACATGACATTTGCAATAGTGACTCCATACAGACAAAAGCTGTATTTTGGGCTTTTCAATCTGTATCCCATTTTGCGAGCGTTTGCCATCAATAAGTAGGCAAAAGAAACCTAACCACGAGGGGCTGCTTGCCTGTAAAAATACTACAGCTATGGATCTCTCCCTGAATAAAAATCCTCTCATAAAAAGCTGATGCAAACAGCCCTGTGTGGTGAACTTGTCAAACCTCCAGGTTAATTTAATGCCACAGTGAGAGAGGCATTTTGGATGGGGCAGTACTTCTACCTTGACTCCATGGCTGCTACACATTTCCTATTGTAAGAGTGAATCCAACAGCATTGCTCAGGCTCCCTTGCCTGATGATTGCCTCTTTTTCCCTCCTTTTGAAAGGGTGATGGTGGATATACCAAAACAGATTCATGATTTGTCTAAATGAGGTTTAGGAAAAATATTGTTTGGTCTGTAAAATGTCTCATTGAAAAACTGGAAAAAATAAATCAATTAGCACAAAATCCATTTTCTGGCATAGGTTCTTAAAACCAGGGAGAAGGGAGACCAGAGAGGTCGCTGCCACATCAGCAACATATTTTTAACTAAAAAAATCCCACAACAGTTCTGGCCATGTTGCACAGCATAAGCTAAACCCACTGGAAAGATGTACCACAATTTGAAAGCCAGTCTGCACCGTGTTTGCTCCACTTCTTGCTGGAGATGGGCTCCGTCACCAAGGGCTGCTAGGGAGCACTACAGCAACAGGGAGGAAAGGCTGACAGGGGCAGCAGTGGGAATTGAGGAAAGAGACCATGCCAGGGAAGACAAGTTTGAGGTTGTCAACACAGGGAATCAAGAGTACCATGTGCATAAGAGGTGGTGGGTGCTTAATCCTTTAAGGCTTGACTTGGCTACTACTTTTGCACATACTAGCATGGGTAGAGCAGAAGAGGCACGGTCCCAAACCAATCCCCCCTCCCTAGCAGATGGCCAGCTGAATTAGAAATGGGTCACTTTTTCCATGGCTAGGTAAAACTTCTATATTGCTGGTAAACCACTGAGGAAACACTCATGAATTCACTTCATTAGATGAGATCTTGATTTCTTACAGTCATTATTTGTTCAGAGACACACAAGGTAAAAGCAAAAAAGTTTTTTATTTCTTACTGTAGCCCTTGTCTCTGCCTCCACTGGAGACAAGTATTCAAATGGCTTTTTGAGTTTCTTTACAGTTAAATTACTGAGCCCCCTCTTCTTTTCCTCAAGTACACATAAATTTTACCCATGGTGGCAAAACCAGCTCTGTTCCATGGACAAGTGGAAAAAACCATAGGGCACATCTCCAACTGGGATAAACTGGCCTGGCTTTAGCGACTTCAAACAGAGTGACATTGATTTGCACCGGCTGAGACTCAGACCTTACATTTATTTTTCAATTTATTCCTAATGTACTTAAAATATCTTCTTGGAATCAATGTCCTGTAATAAAATAGCATCCCAAGAGTGCACATGCTGAATGTCAAGGAAAGGGGAAAAAAAAATATCTTGTACAGACTTATACCACATTGATAATAATTCTCTTAATTTCTAAGCAATTCAAAGGGAAAAAGAAAGCTGAATATTCTTGGGATGCACCCTATAATCTTACAACATATTTAGAATAGGAAATCAAAGCTGAGCTAAACTACCAATTGTGTCAGCAAAAACAGCCTTTCATGGCAAAATGACAATTTTCTGTCTTTGAAAGCTGCCTTTTCCAGTTCAGAAAAAAAAAAAGGAAAAAAATCAGGCAGGAATGAAAAGTAGTTTGCCCTTTTATTGTGCAAACCAGCAAAAATACATTCCTCCCTGCAAGAGACTTTTTCCAAATTAAATATGGGTGTTTTTTTTTTACTGTAAGTCTCTTCAAGATCTGGTAGCAAAAGATTAAAAAACCCCAGCATTTAACTACACAAAGGCAAATAATCAAGCCATCAACATTTTGAATGGCTAAAGGTTTATGCAAATATTCAGTGAGTTTATTTTTACCTTCTTCTAAACACTCTCCCTGCATGTAATTTCTACCACATTGTGTAACATAGCACTAGTCCACCTGACTTTGGCCCAGTTTGCCTAGTTGTAAGTCACAGTCCCTCCACATTAGGCATGTTTAAGGACTTCTTTAAACACTCCTAGCTAAAAGGCATCAGCGTGGCACAAGTAATTTAAAAAGGAGCATCACAGGATGTTACAGGACCTGTTAAACCCCTGATTCCAATCCCTGCCCTGAGCTCCTGGGGCACCATGAACATTTCAGCACACGTCCTTAGGCTTTCATAATTTCACAGGGAATCTAGTTTTCTTTTTTCATTCCCAAGATAATCTCAATTATTCTGTATGAATGGAGATATGCAACCTCCACACTCCTCCAGGCACAGGACCCTCAACAGGACCTGCAGGAAGACCCTTTGGTAGGACTAGTTCCCCAAAATACCTCTTTGATTAGCTTCCTGTACAGTTGGATACTTGAATGATTCTCACTTGAACCTCGTGGTGTTTTCTCATTTATGTCCTAACACATATACACTGTGTGAATCACAGAGCCTGTGAATCAGATACTTAGGAGCAAGGTCTGGTAGCAGCCTCACAGCTGGTTGCATTCTTTAGGCACCAGAGTCTTTAAAACACACCCTGGATGCAAAAAGGAAATGGGACATGCAGTTATTCTTCCCATGCTGTTAACACTGCTTTAGGCTCCTGTAAGACCTGAGCACCAACACTTCCAGACAAGTCATTAGTCGGTGACAATGGAGGCCAACTTGATAAAGGCAAGGCTATAGGTATAGAGAAAAATAAAATGATCTTAAATTGCTAGCTCAGCACAAGAGGGCATAAACACTGGGGAGGACAGAGACCCAAGTGTTAGCCTCTGCCCAAAGAATAATAAGAAAAAGAAAAGGCAAAATCAGCACTCAACTCTTGCTGGCCTTGCTGGTCCTGGCAAGCAGCTCTGAGGGGCCAATTAAATCACGGCGGTGGGAGAGGCAGCATGCTGCCAGCCAGAAAGGTGTAGTGAAGGTGGCAGTGATGGATAGCTCACCTGCCTGTGCCTCTGAAGATGATGCAAATCCTTTCAAAAGCAGTAGGGGTGAAGGGTTCCCCCTGCCTGCTATACACTAGGTGGATTGAAAGCAGAGCACTGGACTCTTCTGTTTCCAACCCACAGTTTTAAGGTACACCGAAGTGCTACACTTTAGGAAATGGTGACCTCCTGAGCTTCACAGCGGGCTAGTGGGTTTGCCACCACACCTGTCCTGTGCTGCCAGTGTCTCCGTGCCCAGTGGGGAGAAGCAGGAAGGGAATAAGCTTTGTACCATGCTCTGCACGCATCTCATTTGGCTTAATTCAGGGATGGGAAGGTCATAGGTTCATAGATCTAAAGAATGGCCCAGGTTGGAAGGGACCTTAAAGATTATCTAGCTCCAACCCCCCTGCCATGGGCAGGGATGCCACCTACCAGACCAGGTTGCCCAGGGCCACATCCAACCTGGTCTTGAACACTGCCAGGGATGGGGCACCCACAACCTCTCTGGGTAACCTGGTCTGGTGGGTCATGCTGGCTGGGCTGCTCCAGAAGGAATACCACTGCCAGAACCTTGTTGTGCCACCCGAGCAAACACTCAATTTTCTAGCAGTGCTTATAAAAGACCCTGAGGTTTAACTACAGCTCATGGTGACTATGCAGACAATCCAAGGATATATGTTTGCAATCACAAAGATAAGCCAAATCAAGGGCAAGAGAGCACCCTCCTTTCCAGAACTCTCTGGCTCAACCATGGTCTGCCTTTTCTCCCCAGAAGGCCCTGTTATCCATTGCCTCTCTGTCAATACCTTCTCCACACCCAAAAAAATCTGACCTGCAGGTTTCCCCACCTCAGCCTCTGAATTTGCACAGAGCATTCAAATACTTTAATTCCACATGTCCATGCTGCATACATGCAAACACAAATTATACAGCAAAAGGCAACTTCTGCTCGATCCCAATAGCATCACAAAACTTCAACTAGCTCCATTAGTTTCAAGCTGTCTTACCAGCAAAGTTTGTAACAGTTCCTGTTCTGCTGCATACCTTCCATTGAAAAAGGGAGATTTGCTGCTGATTGGATTAGAACACAAGGGAAGATTCATGCTTTTTAATGATAAAATCCATTATTGGGGTAAAGCTGAATGCATAGTCATGGGGCATATTAGTAACTACCTTTTAAATAGAGATTATTTCTCCAAATGAAAAGGCAGAAATAATCCTCTCTAAACCTGCTTCATTTTTAATACTTGCTGCCAACAGCTAGATCTGCTTGCTTCCATTCCTGATATACCATAAAGCCTTACAGCTTGTAATATATCCTCTGTATGTGTCACATCACTTACCCAACGACAAGAAAAAAGACTAAATCTAAACCTGTAAAACTGAAAATTGGAAAATCATCTCTGAAAAGCTGGTGATCAGGGGAGGTCCCTGACATCTGGGGAAGGGTTGATGTTGCCCCCACCTTTAGAGAAGGGAGGGCATGGGAAGTGCTGGGTGAATCCTCTGGCAGCCCATGCTCCTGACATCTGTCTCTAAGCAGTGAAGGACAAGGAGAAAATAGGGTCAATCTCGGGGCCATCATCAGCAACACAGGTGCCAACACTGAGCATGTCTTCTGCAAACCTGCAAGTGACATTGCACCATGTGGGGTGACAACCTATGAAACAGCTAGAACCCAGCACCAGAGGGACCTTGATAAACTCCATCAGAAACTTAGCAGGGTCTGATAAGGACAAGGGCTAATTTCTGCCTGGAGGATATAGGCTAACAACACGCAGTGATGAGCAGAGCAGTGGTCTCACAGAGAAAGACCAGAGAGCTTCCAGGGATACCCAAGCTTTCTATGGGGTCCCTTATACTGGTGGAGAGGAGGCAGCCAGCTGCCCACATCTGTTTTCCCAGCAGGAAGAAGAACCCCATCCCTGAATGCAGTGATGCTCCTTGAACCAGGCTTAAGCAAGCCACTCTGGTGCTGGGGGCTCCCCTGGAGATGACTGACCTCCAAAGTGCCCCTCTGCTGGCATTTCAGTCATTTTGCAGCCCGAGAACTACAGGTAAAGGCTTTAACAGCATCTCTGAGAACTACTTATCTTGCTTACTCTAGGACTTCAAACTCTCTATCACAGCCAGGCAATAGAACAAATAAATTTGCTTTCTGCCAGGCAGTATCGAAGATATGAATAAAGCATTACAAGGCAATTTCAGTAACTCAGATCTTTGAACTGTGCTCTGCTTTCCCACTGCTACACCCCTAACCACAGCAGGAGAAGGGAAAAAAAATCCCTATTCATTACTCTGGGACCTTCTTTTGATGTTGACTAGAGATGGAAGAGATTGTACTCAGACCCTACGGATTACTGGTCAGTATATAAAAAACCTGCTTATCAAAGACCACTTCTGCCTGAAGACCCATGCACAGTGGTGCAGGATAAACAGCAGTGAGACTTACAGTGACAAGCCACTGTGTCCCTCAACATTCCACTGTCAAAGCACAAACAACTGAGACTGAGGGAGATCCCTGCCAGTCCACTCCAGCCAAAGGTCATTGTTACACTGGCATTATTACACTGATGAAGAGCTTATTCTAAGTATAGAGAAAACTGTCCATCACTTATTTCAATCTCTGTCAAAAACAAACCACTCCTCCTAGCCTTTGCTCTCTTTCTCCCAGGCATTTGTTGCTTTTTCTTCCCCAAATCCTTTTTCTTGTAGCCATCTTTTCCAGAAACAATTACTGACTTGGAACCTTTCAGGATTATACACAAGGCTGAAGATTCAGTTCACGGTATGCTCAGGGGAGCTCCAAGGTGGGTGCCCACAGATGGCAGTTCTCCTAAATCAAATGCTACTTCAGGGCACATCAGCCTCTTTCCTCCCTGTTTTTAGAGCCTCATCCTGCAAGAACATTCACATAAAGCTCCTAGTCAATACAACAGGACTGCTCACAGGAGGAGCAGCAGCCTCAGATACTTGTTTCTTATTTAGTGCAGGTTTCCTTTAAGGTCTCAGTCCTGCAAACACCCCAAGCACATGAGCAATGCCCTCGATTCCTAGGAGTTACTCACATGTTTAAAGATGTACAAATGCCCCGGAGCTGGCAGAAGTCAGACGTGCAGAGGCATAGAGGTAGCTTCTAAAAGTGAAGAAAACTGTTCAGTTAATAAATTACTTGTTAACTGATCCTCCAGCTCCAAACAGAACAACTGGAGTGAACACAGAACAAAACATGCATTTAGAGTCCAGCCCTGTAGGACCTCTGACACCTTCCCTTTCTAGTGACTTCCAAGAAGGCTGCATAATGCTCCCAGCTTGATGCATGAGTATTTCAGGCCAAATAGGATCCTTTCATTTTCTCAATTACCTCATTAACAAAAGCATGCATTTAGAGACCTGCCATATTTCTGACAGTTAAGTAATGCTTTTTCTGCAGTAAATTCAGTTACTCTTCACAAAGGAATTGTTTTTAAGGACATCCAGCTGCAGCTATGTGTTTTATTTGGGAGAGGAGAACAACTTCAGTCCTGCAACTGTACTCAGTGATAGACCTGTAGACATGCAAGAGAATACACTTTCTAATGTGAACACATCTTTTTCAGTGAACAGTTGCACTGAACTTTATACATGGCTTTGTTATGCTTTTAATTTGATCATCAGCATCCAAAAATCACAGATGAGACTTCCTCAGAATCATTTGTTACACATACGTGCACACACACAGAGATACATATAAAAAACCTAAAAGCTGGAGTTCTCCTTGGCTTACTTTATACATTTAATGTTTACATAGTCTTGTTTCTTTCTGATTTTCTTTTTATCAAAGCTAAAACTCTCATAAATCACACAGTTCCTGGAGTTTGAGCTTCAGGAATGCAAAACATCACAACACTGATTTTTAAGAGGAAATAAAACTCCAGCTGGAGTTAGAGGAATCTGCAGATACTAGGCCTGATGCTTTGGCATGACAGAGCAGCAATTTACAACATAATTTTGCACAGTTAATAAAAAGTTCATTTGTGGTATCTTGGAAATAAGTTTAAGACAAAAAAGCAGCCATTCTGTTTCTTAGTTGTTTGAAGTTATAGAAACTTTTACCATGGCAGCACCCAAACCTTTCCTCAAACTGTCAGGAGCTTTTCTAAGTGTGAAATGACAATGTCAGCTCTGCTGTTGATGGCAGGACCAGCAAACACCACCTTTCATAGGAGCCAGACACCCCAGCACACAGCAAAGCAACCCAACCATCTGTGGCAGGCAGCATTTCTCCCAATCTCCTTGACTTTCATCAGCATCCTTCCTAAAATCCTACATTTCCAGTGATGGCTTCAGTCATCAATAACTGCTCAGGGCAAATTCCCTTTCATGGGAAACAGACAACACTGGTTTTAATGGAAGTTTTGACAAGCTGCAAAGTTTTCCTGAGAGAAGGGAGTGGTGGGAAAAAAGGCCCCACCAGCACCCATTATCTAAAAATAAAAGCATAGACCAGCCATTGGGGGAAATGATAACAAAATGCTATTGAGATTAAAGCCATGAACTCTTCAAGATGTTGATCTCCTGCCAGAAGCCCATGAAAAGAGCACAGTGCAGCATTATTTGCTTGTTTGCTGATCCTCCAAGCACCCAGGGCAGCACTCGGCCCGTGCAGCAGAGCCCTCCGTTATCTTCCAGTTTTTACCATCTCAGAGGAAACAGCTCCTCACATCTGGCCTCTGCAAACAGCAGGGGCTCACCTCCCAAATTCTCAGTTAATGCCAGTTTCTCATCTGGCTAGAGAGGTATTAAGGAAGGTGAGACCCCCACACTCTTCAATATTAGTAGCATTGTTCTGTGATGTTCTGTTGCTCAAGGGAGTGGGTTAAATGGAAAGCCCTTCTTATGCCTTCCTTTTCTGATCCCTCAATCCAGCCCTGCAGCTTTGAGGCACATTTTGATGAAAGAGGGAAGTTATATCAATGTTTTTCAATAAAACCCTTACAATTTTCTTCCAAAACCTCCAAAAAATTTTGCTTGCTGAGAAACAACATCTGGAAAAAACCCCAAATCTATTTGTATATGAAACCAAGATTCTGAAGAAAAGGGAAGTAAAATAAACAAGAGCATTTTTACCATGTAGCATGCAATAAGAAGTGTTGACCCTTCCCTCTGGCACACCAGCACAAACACTGCCAAAGGAGGGCCCACGTTTCATCCATTCCACAGCAAAGGGACAAGGCATCAGTAGCACTAATAGGGCAACACAGCAGCCCCAGGTCTAGCTAAGAAATAACTCAAAGAAGGTTTCACACTACAGGACTGCATCTTCTTAAGCTTTCTTTGTCAGAAAGGGGAGGACTTCCCACACATATTTTTTTTTTCCTGTCCATCACAGCACTTCCCTGACAGGGTGGTAAGGATGAAGTGACTCCCAAACTCTTTATCCCCAGAACCTGAAGTATCAGAACTTTGCTCCTCTCATTCCCTTGATTAAATAAAATGCCACTTAAGGATAATCAAATCTTACTGTAGCACACAGCCTCAGTGCCTGATTACCAAGTATAAGAACATAATATTCAGCCTTAAATAGCCAGTTCCAGTTTGTAAAAACCATTGCCAACAATAACCAGAAAGTTAAGTTCAGCTTTTACAGCAAGTACTCTTGGCAATTATTTGTGGTAATCTCAAGCTGGTATGATTTCATAAACAAGGAGATCTGACACAGAGCTAGGAATAACACTTTAATACCTCTCATACAGTGTGAAGAATTACAAACAACCTCTGAGGTCTAAACTAAGCAAAAATAATATGAAGATGTTAGAAAGGTAAAATATCTGCATTTAAACTGAACGTCTTTTTGGGGGAGCTACACAAAAGGCCCCAGTAACAAAACCTAAGAGCATGAGAGTTGTGTATGCTGGGGGGGATGGAAGACCAGAGCAATAGCACAAAATCATAAACTTCTCAAAAATACATATAATAATTTGCAGCCATAAAAAATGTGCAGAAGACCTTGTCTACCAATGATACACTTGGTCCATCCACACATCTGAAGGCTGAAACCACAGTGAGAGCCTAAGGACCATACAGTAGCAGCATGCAAGTCTCCATCACTTCTTGGGCAGCCTCATTCCCTCTCTTTGATCCTATATTTTAGCTTATCTGCTGAAGATAAGGCAGAGAGCATCCAGCAAGTTTCCCATGCCGTCTCCTGATGACTGGAAGAGCCAAGGCATCTCACCTTGTGGCCCCAGAGCCAGGATGCAGCACCCAGAGGGTTGTGCTGACTCAACTGGGAAAAAGGCTTGCACCCAGAGGACTCTGCATCTGTCTTGCCACCATGGTCATGGGACCTGGCATAGATCATCCCAGACGGTTGCTGTGGGGAGAAAAATACAGACTGTCCTTCCCTATCCCAATGCAAATCCAACCCACTTTGTATGGACCTGTGCTATATGACTTAACATGCTTTCCTGCTCTGCTTCAACACCTATTTCCCACTTAGCTACTTCATAAAACTAAAGGAGGTGGCATTGCACACAAGTCCTTTAGCTGCTTACCAAGTCCCCAAAGAAGCAGGTATTTTTCCACACATCTTTAAAGTAATGCTAATTACATTACACATAGCAGCAAATACACACAGCAGATGATAGTATATCTTTTAATTAACTATTGCTATTGCTTCTGCTGTCTCTTGTCCTCATTCTCACCAGAGGACAAGGAAGCAAGGTACTTTCAAAGCTTGGCAAGCCTTCCCCCAATACTGCACTGCTTCAGAAGGGCCTCTGGGTCTGAGCCCCTCCAGCCACCTGCCCCTAACCTGACAGTGGACACTGATCTCCATGTTGCTATTTTAAAGGGGTTATTTTCTAATACTAAAACAAACTAACAAAAAATCACCCTCATGCCATCTTAAAAGAGTTTCCTGGGGATGGTTGGCTGTGAGACCACAATGTTGAAGAGGGACAATCCCATACAGTGGCCCTGATCTATAAACATTCATGGACACATCCACCTTAACAAAACACATGCCATCAAGTTCAGAGCCGGCCTCCTCTCTCCTCTCTGATGAGCTCTTCAGCTCATGGTGCTTTTAAATCATAAGCTCTTACTTACTCAGCTTGAAGTTGTAAGCACAACTTAAAGGATGTTCAACACAGTTAACTAAATACTATAAATGCCACAGTGAATATATGCAGTCATATATAAATTATACATGATCATGAATATTTATTTATGCATCCACATATGCAAACAAATTTTCTTCCAGAGATTACTCTTGTATGTCCCTTATAAAACTGGAGAGTCTCTCTTCTCCATCATGGTTTCTTTACATTTATTAAATCAAATGCCTGCAACAGCTCATAAGAATGGCTGTAAAACCAAACTGAGGTAAATTTTACCCTGGGGAAGAAAAAAGCCAGAATGCTTCCCCAGTTTCAGTGTCATTTCTGAGCTTTCACAGTAAAGCCCAGTTCCTACCCCAGGAGGAGAGGGGAAGACACAGCAGTCTTGCTGCATATGGCACTCAGGATGGCAGATAGGGGCTGGAGCCTGGTCATAGGGTGCCAGCAGCAGCAAACCACTTCGTAGGCACATGCCTGCATGCAGAAAGATCGTTCTGACCCATGGCATTTACAGCTGAAATACAGGAAAACAAAACCATGAGGAATGCACTGTACAACCACTCCTACACAGAGACCTTGGGTAGGGAGCTCCTGGGACCTCCTCCACATACCCAGGGCACGTGGGTGCAACTAGGCAGCTCTATGAGGACATGGTGACAATGTGGCTTGGAAAGTTCAGCTGATACCCAGGTGCACAGGTATCAGCACGTGGGGACACTTTAAATGCTCTCAGGCATCCTACATAGCCTCTCTGTCACTGAAGGTCTCCTCTGGGTCCACTGTCACATGTGCCAGCACTCAGCAACTGTTTAGGTCACCCAATAGTGTCTAACAGGCAGCAACAACTTGTTTTAGCCTTTTGAGTCTCTCCACATCCAAAACCAAGATTTTCCCAGGAATGCTCCAAATCTCTAGAACTACCTAGATAGGCAGTGGGAAAGGGGCTTGTTTTAACAGTGCACTTCTTGCACGGGGTCAACTGGTGAGGCTGCATCTGGAATATTGTGTTCAGTTCTGGGCCCCTCAGCTTAAGAAGGATAGGGAACTGCTGGAAAGAGACCAGCACAGAGCCACAAAGATGATGAAGGGGCTGAAACATCTTCCTGATGAGGAAAGGCTGAGGGAATTGGGTCTCTTTAGCTTGGAGAAGAGGAGGCTAAGGGGTGACCTCATCTATGCTTCTAAATATGTGAAGGGTGGGTGTCAGGACGATGGGGTCAGGTTCTTCTCAGTGAAGCCCAGTGAAAAGACAAGGGGCAATGGCTGTAAAGGCAATGGCTGTAAACTGAAGCATAGGAGGTTCTGTGTGAATACACAAAATTTCTTTCCCAGTTGAGGTGCCAGAGCACTGGCACAGACTCCCCAGAGAGTTTGTGGAGTCTCCTTCTCTGGAGATACTCAGATTATCTCCACCTGGATGCATTTCTGTGTGACCTGGTCTAGGGAATCCTGCTGTGGCAGGGGTGTTGGACTAGATGATCTTTCAAGGTCCCTTCCAGCTACTAACATCCTGTGATTCTTTGAACTGTATTTCAACTTCTCCTCTCAAAATGCTGCAGTAACAACACAGCACTGCAACAACATTCCTCTTCCATACTGAGAAGCTTGACAAACTGTTTTCCATGCTATTTATGTGAAACAGTTTTATTCTGGACTACAGACATAAAACAGGGTGGTGAGTTCATGTCAAGCATTCTGTTTAAAAACAAGTCTAGAAGAACGAAGGACCAAACTGAACTGTCACTACCATGCTTGAGCAGAGCAGAAGCAGCATTCTTCTTCCCAGTAAAACACTCTTTATATTCAATGTGTGTTGAAGTCAATTCTGTTCAAGTCTATTACAGAGAGCTTCACAGACCAAGACAACACGTACCACAGGACTGGTAAGAATAGCCCTCGGTGAGTGTGTCAGGTTCAACAAATCCAACACACCCATGTCCAAAGAACCCAAATGAAAAACATACCAAACACAAAACCAAAACCCCAAAACACACCACCAAACCAAAACACTGCAACACAAACCCATCAAATTCTCCTAAGCCAGTCTAGCCTCACAGGACAGCGTACATAGGTGGAGGAGTGAATGCACCATGGATAATTTAACTTAGGGATAGCACGCTCCTCCAAGTGAGCACGTTTGTGCTTAGCAGAGAATCTCAGACTGGTTTGGTCAAAGCACACTGTTCTTCAAACAGTAAGAATATATGGAAAACAGAGTGCATTACTGTCCAATCTTCATTGGAAATATTTAAACAAATTAGTATCAGTAGAAGTCAATGAACATTTCTCTGTGTCAAAAGAAACTACTAGCTAATTTATCCTCCTCCTAATATTAAGGGAATCAAGCTTGCATGTAACTTGGTTAGCATCTCTCCAGCTCTGCATGACAAACCCTAAGGTAGCCCATACAGCAAGCTCTGTCGGATCTAATTGACAGCAAGAAGAGACGTAGTGCATGAGGTGCTATAACACAAGCTGGTGCTTCAACTTTTCTCCTCGCTTGCAATATGCATGTCTAGTTTGGGGGCAGTAGAGCCTGTTACTGCAAGATAAATTCAGAGCTAAAAGGATATGGCAGCCCTCCACACTGTAGTCTGATTGCATTAGACTGAGCACAGCACAAGAAATAAATATTTAGACAGGGTAGATGGCACCCTGAACACATCAAAATGTCAGTTCTGATCTCTGACAAGTGAAAAGCACCCTCCTCTTCCTGTGCTCACGTGAAGCTGGCCACCGCTTGCTGTCTCATCCAGATGGTGAGCGGGCAGCGCTCTTCTGCTTCCTTCCTAGACAGCTAAAAACCCCAGCCAATCTGCCATGTTATTTCTGTCTCTTTGCACTGGCTCATCTATCACTGCCAGTGCATCTACTGCAGTACATGCTCCTTTCTCTGCTGCTGTTTACGATTAAAAAGGAAAGAAAACAGATCTCCAAGCCCTAAATTACAGTTAGGCTTCAACTGCATAGTAAGTAATTAAGAAATTTGGGAGCCTGCAACTTCCCAGGAGGTAGTGGACTTAATTAAAATTAAAGCAGTTCATTTGCAGAGGGTGGTGTGACCCTCTTTCTGCCAGACTTCAGGCCCATGGAAACCCCTCACTGGTAGCTATGTAAGCTCTGAGTATTAGGATAAATGTTTTCATATGTAAATTGAGGAAGCATTCCTCTGTGCCCTGCCTACAGAGCTGCTTTATTGCTTCTCCCATACAGTTGTGCCCAGCAAACAACAAAAGGCAACCTGTGTTTATAGGGCACTGGCCTGACATTCAAGAAATCTGCACTCAGAATGCTCAGCTGTGCCAAATGTCAGCAATGTGATGTGGGCAGGTCAAACACTGCTCTGTCTCATAGTTCCCCCATCAGGAAAAATGGAAACAATTTGTACCTCTCTCCCACTTAAACCTATATAAAACCATAAACTTTTCAGAGCAGGGATGGACTCTAATTACAGAGAAGTACAGAAGCAAACAAGGCAGGCGCCCTCTCCTCTTTGTTGGCGCCACCTCACACAATGGAAAGAGCAAATAAACACTCGACCAGGTGCTCCACCCTCTCTTCCCTGTTTCTTAGGCTGTCATAAAACCAGTTCACACTGGGTACATCTGGTCTGTGCAATAGGCAGTCCCAGCCCTGCCTGGGCTCAGCACCCATCAGCTGCTCCAAGGTGTGTGGGAGAGCGGCACAGGGCTTTGCCGAGCGGGACGCAGGGAATGGCAGTCTCCTTTCTGCTGTGCATTTGACCCAACTACAGCTGCGAGGGAAGGAATAGTTAAGCTGCAATTTGTGACAGTAGAGCTTCTGCTGGATTCAAACTAATTGCCCACTCTTAGCTGCAATTGGAGCACATTCTCCAGTGCAGGCAAAGCCTGCGTTTGTTCTACAAGGAGAAGCAGCCATAGCTACAAGGGGTGAAGCAACCACAAGCACATTCTCTATAGTAACATTAGGGCAAGCACAGTGTCCTCAAGGCTGCTCCATCAGTGCCAACCACATTGCCCATCCTCTCACCCTATGGAGAGCTTCATCACCCACAGCAGAGCGAGTTACACCTCCTAAAAACATCAACCATGGTATGGAACCAAAGAGATCAAAAGCTAAACATTGTCCAGCAATGCAAGTGAAGCCCAGAGTACTTTAAGGCAAATGCCTAGGATTTAGTACTTTAAGGCAAATGCCTAGGAAGGCATCAGAGAAAGGTGGCCAGGTGACCAGGTGATGTCTTGTGCTACAGGGTGTATTAAGAAGATGCAATCAAAAAAATCACAACCTGTAAAGGAGGCTAAGGAGGCACACGGGCAAGACTCTGCCTGCTTGAACATGACACAGCCTGAAATGGAAGTTGACAGCATGAAGGGAGGAAAAATGATCACAGTGACACAACCTGAGGTTGTGGCTGCCCAGCTCTTGTTCTGGCATCTGAAAAAGCACTGGCCCACAACAGTGAACCAAGACAACTTAATTGCTGTTTCAAGATAATTACTATCGGTTGGCTGTTCTTCCTTCAATACACATTAGACCATCTGAGCTCTTTAAGTTCCCATTTGCAGGCTCTCAGGCTCTCTAGCACCACCCTGTTACAGCTTAGCTAGAATGGGGTCGTCTCATGGCAAACAGGACCAGCCGGTGCTGAAAACAGTGGAAATGAAATACCCAGCATCCAGCATCTCCTCTACACAGCTTTTGACTGTCATTCAACTGCCCTGGCAACTCTTCAAGCACTTTCACAGTTCAGCTACTGCTATGCAAGAGGCTGAGGCTATAATGGAAAGCAGCAAAGATTACAGTCGTTGGAAAAGAGGATAGTAAAGTTTAACATACATGCTCCAAGCATCAAGAAATGATAATTAATAAAAACACACACAACTCCAATATGATTTGGAAGTGTGAAGGAAAACTGTAACAGAAACAGGTTCTTCTAAAGTAACAGTGATGGCTTCTTGCATCTTGTAGAGCTGAGCGTAGAAACTCCTCAGTTTACATCCGTTCCCAGCAGTAGTATGGCACTGCCAGGATGATTGCCTTTCAGGGAAGTACCACTGTTGTGAGTAACCCAACACATTCTGTCCTCCAGGACATGGGATGTTTGCTTCTCCGGTCCATATACCCATATATGTATTTTGGAGATGTGCAGAAAGGCTAGATAGACTCTTCAGTTTGACCCACTACAGCTGTTCTTACTCTATGCTACTAAAGCACAGCAAATAAGCACCAACAGTGGACATCCAAGAGATGAGGAGTCATTACTGCTGAGAGGTGCAGCCTCTGTGTATCACTAGAGGAGTCAATAAGCTAAGTTCTTGCTCAGAAAATAGGAAAATTGCCTTCTCTTTGCCATCAAACTACAACTAATGACTCAAGTTGTCAGCTATCAAGACAGATTATATATAACCATTTAAAATATCTTAAATACATAAGAATATACAGGAGTTTGTGCATAAAACTGTAACAGTGGAAGAATCTGAATGAAAAATGGCTAATTTATACTAATAAAATCCTTCAAACCAAGCAGGTAGCTGCCAGTTGCTCTGTTTAAAAAGCCCCTATAAAAGGTGGGAATTTTTCATTTGAAGTGTTTTCCATTGTGACTTTGTACATGGCACCTGAATTTCTGCAAAGATGAAACTTGATTTTGCCAGTATCTGCATGCAAGAAAGGAGAAAAAAAAAGTTTTCTTTCAGTTTATTCCTAGTCAACTCAGCACTTCCCAAGTTTTAGAGCACTGAACTCCTCTTCAGTCTTAATTAGGCCATTTATTCAGTTCCAAAGATTTTTGGTGTGAGTGTTCTTCCTGCATTGAGTTCTGCTTTCAAAGGGTTGCACGACCCAGACACCATCTGAGAAAGCCTTCCAGTGGTCCTGTGAGCTACAGCAAGTGATGTGATGCCACTTCACAGCAGGGACAGTTTGATTCCACATTTCCATGTGCTTAACTTAAGTAGGGTGTTTTAATGCTATGTTTTCCCTTACTGACTGCAGTTGGAACAAGCTCAAATCACAAAGCAAGTTGTCTGACAAAGCCATGTCTTCAATTTTGGTCCCAAAGCAGTTCATAGAAAGCAAATTTGACAAAATTACAATGAGAAATCTGAAAGTCATCCCCCAGGTACATCAAGGATGCAGGGAACGTTCAAGGACGAATTTGACAAAAGGGTGTAATTCCACTCTGTGTTTGGCTGTACATTTCAATAGTTTCAAGCAGAACCACTGCAGGGCAGCTGAAGCAGGAGATTTCAAAGCTACCAAGCCAAAGAGAAACATGGATGGCTACCTGAACAGAGGGCGAGGATTTATTTCTTGCCTAAGGCCCACTTGAACCCTCCAGGTCCAACTGCCTCGTTCATCCAGCTCTGAGGCACTGGAGTCAGTGTGTCCCCCCGTGGGGCTACAGGCATATGAAAGAACAAGAGACAAAGTACTTGATAGTGTTAATCCTCTTTACCTGCATACAATTAGGAGACCTTGCTTTAGAGAGGTAAAAAGAGTTGCTTTAAGCACAGCTATGACAGAGATCTGGTGCCTCAGAGTCAGTCTTGATAATCAAAATCCCTAAAATGTAAGGACAGACTAGTGAGACAAAAATGCAAAACCTGGTCAGGGGCTCATTTACAAGGATGCTTACTTCAAATCACTGGTGGCCCCAATTAGCCTGCAGGCTCGAGAAATGTCTTCAGAGAGCAGATTTTTTTTCAGCATCTCCAAAGGAACATGATTAGAAGAGTTCAGGGTATCTTTGCCACTGTGGGAGCATCAAGTCAAACGTGAAATAAGCAGGGAAGGCAAGCAGATCACTTATTTCCCCTGAGAGAAAATGATGCACACTGACAGGCTGATAAAAGAGCTAAAATCTGATCCTACTAGCCACTTGGCAGAGCCAAACAAATCCAAGGCAAATCTCTTCAGCGTTTCCCACAGCTATACAACAGGCAAAGCAGCATCAGGTGAGGATTAAAGGAAGAAATTAACTCTCTGACACTACAGGAGCTGAACATTGTAACATTTCAGAAGTTTTTGAAACCTATTTTCCCACCCAGGTCTTTAAAGCCAAAAATCTCTCCCCAAGAAGTAAGGCTCTAAAACACCACACATGAATTCACAGACTGGAGAAAATCACCAGGGATGAAGTCACTGTAAAACATTAAATAAAGATGCAGTTCTGCAGAGGGAGATGTTTCATTGACAGGATTGAGCTTTCCCATGGTGCCATCTTCATCGTGATGAACACCGGAGCATGTTAGCAGAGGTCTTTACAGCCCACTCAAATGGAGATATAGTCTGACCTCCTTGGTAACTTGTCCTCTGCAGAAACAGTATTTCTGCCCTGGTTCAGATTGTGACATGTACAGAGAGGCTTAAAGGAGTGTTGCTCTCCACCAACCACACTCAGTATTTTTTTGCCCTGTTAAAGCACTTCTGTTCAGTCCCTCTTACCACTGGCTGAGACACAGGTGCTGGCTATGTGCTGGTCCACAAAACCCATCCGGGCTATGCTGCAGCTGTGAACCATCTCAGCCTGTGGACTCATGCCTGAGGTGAAGGTATCTATGCCTACACCCATGGCACAAGCCTGCCTTACTTGTGCTGGGAGGTGACATCATTGCACTGTCTCCATGCATATCCAGGAGACGCCACCACAGACGGAACGTTTTGTAGCTCGGATTGACAACTCAGCAAGCATAGGTGACAATTTGTCATCTTCCTTCATCACCATACACAGCTTGATCCCATGCTGTTGCTCTCCCAACTTTCCTGCCTTACAGTCAACTCATTAAGTGTTTTCACAAAACTCAACAGCAGCATTTCCCAGTGTATTGGGTCTGGCTGCAAAGGAGTTTGTTTTCCCTATAGCAGCCCTCCCAGTGCTGTGCTTTGCACTGGTAGCTAGAACACACCAGTGTTTTGGATCTTGCCAAGTAGTGTTCACACAAGACACAGAGAATTAATCTTCTGTTTTCCTTTGTTTCCACTTTATTACTGCATTTATCTTGACCCACAATTTTTCTTCATCTTATTTTCCCACCTGCTCTGCCCTGCTGAGAAGGGTAGTGATACAGCAGCTTAGTGGGCATCTGGCATCCAACCAAGGTCAATCCACCACATATAGATGCCAGCACTGGATTTTCAGCATGAAAATCTTGCACCTTGATCTTTCTGCAAGACTCAAGAACCACGAGGTCTTCCTATTTGGGGCCTCTGCAATGGAGGGAACAGAAGTTTCCTATGTCTCATGGACACTGGACTCCTGAACCATGTGCACAGGGTGGATGAGGCAGGGCGGGAAAGCCCAGGAGATGCTGGCAAACCTCCACAGAAACAGCCCTGTCCCCTCAAAGCTATGAGGCACCTGATCACCATGAGAGTATTTGCAGGGTGACCAGGATCCAAAAGCTCTATCCATGCAACAGACACCCAAATACTGAAGGCAAATTCTGCCTGTGATGTTAGTCAAATTGGCTAAGACTCTGTGCCTCTGGTTTTTGGTTCACCTCTTGCCTAGTCTGCAATGTGCTTAGGATGGAAATTATCTCCTGTGCAAGGAGTTCACATCTCAGGGTGCTTACAGGTTATTTTTAAAACAGGTAACAAATCACATTTCAAATTCTCTGCAATTATCTTATCAGATTCCCAAAATCTACCAAATTGGCTAAAGCCAGCAAGCAGACATGCAAACATTATAGGCAGTGCAATTGCTCCTGACCATCACAAGCCATTTGCAGTGCTGGGATCTGCAATGAAGAAACCCAGCCATGAGCTTTCAGACTCCTGTTCTGCAAGGAACAAGTATTTAATTTCTAGCACAGATCCCTGCAGCTAGCTAGCACACCTTGTCAGAAAGTCAGTCTTGCAATGGAAGCCACACACTTGCTCTGCTGAAATCTGTGCTGTGAATGGGGGGGGCACAATCAATTTTCAAGGAATCAGATAGGCTATGAATACTGAAAACCAGGGCCTGCAGCTCAGCTGGAAGGGCTGGAGCTGAAAGCACTCGGATGAGGAAGCCCATATGCATCTGTGGTTTCCTCAGAATGTTCTAATTATTCATATTTAGACTGCTAGGCAAACTGGAGACCATTGCCTTCTGCTAAAGCTGCCAAGGGAGGCTGTGTACTTGTCCAGCTCCTCAGCACAAGCAAAATGGCACTGGCTAGACAATAACCAGAGAAATGTTATTTTAAATGGATTTTTCCTTTGGCTGCCCTGAGCACCCTAGCAGCTGTACCCACCCCAGCCCCAAGTGCACTGATGTAGCATGTCGTGCCTCTCCCTCTCTACTGCTCTTGCTATAAGGTATAAAAAGAAGCATCCTACTTTTGTGCAGATGCAAAGGTGCAGGACAGGGCAAGAAAAGCCTCCCTGAACTCTTGCCAGCAGTTCCCATCGAATCCTTCCCACTTCACCTCACTTCCCTAAAAATCCCAGTGTTTCCATCCACGTGCCCAGTGCTCTGTGGCAAACATTATCACACAACTACGAAACAAAAAAAGGTTTCAATTAACTTTTTATGACTTCTTAAAAACCATCTGTGTATTTCTGCAGCATTTCCTTTTAATCCCACTGACAGAATTATGTTCATCTGCCTGAAACACCACATTTGTTGTGACTATCACAAGACCTCATTTGGTGGACGTCACGGCCCATTACCTATTTTTAATAGCAGGCCAACATCTCTCCAGTTTGTGCCTGCTGCAGCAGACTGTGCTCTCCTGCAATGGTCAGGAGCAGCCCCATGCCTGTCCCACACCCCCTCCTCACTGGCACCAAGCAGCAGAAAGGAGAGATTTTTCTTGTAGAGCTGGAGAGGTGTTCTTGAGCTACATACCTGCCTCCCCATGGCTTTGTTCCTTTGGCCAGCTGTTTATGTCCACGCAAAGGGAGTTTTCAGCATTTTACAGCCAGCTTTGACAAATGCTGAGAAGCACACTGAGACCACAGCAGCCTGGCATTTACCTGAATACATTTGGAACCTGCTAAACCTCATCAACATTCTGTGGGACATAGCAGGACCCCAGGGGGGTTGCTAGTAGGGCACCCTCCCCAGCCCCTTCCTATGTGTGCCAGCCCAGGGTCTCACCATTCCCCACTGCCCTGCTCTGGGGAGACAGGACACCCTCTTCCTTCCTTCCTCCTCTCCCTGCTCTGCCTTTCCCTTCTGTTTACCAAGCACACAAATGCTGTAGTTGCACAGCCCTCTGCATGATGTGTCCCTGTAGCACAAGTTATCTTGTCACATAAGTTGGGGAACAAGTCTGCCTCTGCTCCCTTCAGCTCTCCTTCTAAAAAGGCTTCAGCTCCTGGTTTAGCAGAGCTATCTTTGAGGGGCTGCTTTTAGTGTTATGGTCTCACAGTGGGTTTTTAGTCTTTACAAGAGATTAAAAGCAAGACAATAATTTTGGAACCACATTAATGGGGCAATTCCAGAGGATCAGTTCACCTGCTACTCCAGTAGACATTTTTGAGCATTGTTAAATAACAGGGATGGCAAAAGCACCTCTGCTATAAATCCAACAATCAGCCAACAGAAAGAGTTAAAAGACTAATGCAAGCTTCATCAAGTTACTCCTGTCCTTGGGATCCCAGGCAGCTCCTCAGAGAGTGCCTGACACCCTCTGATCAGCTTCATGGTATCTGTCTGCCTGTCAGAGTAAATAACAGGATGATTTTTTCAAGTGTCTGTCTCCCTCACTTGCATAATCAGGCAATGGGCTTACCCACCAACAATCAGGTAGTAGTTGTTGCAATGTGTAAATCTTTGAAATGCAGATTTCTTGGGAAAGTGAGGGGTGTGTGTTTGGGTTTTGTGTGGTTTGGGTTTTTTGTGGGGTTTTTTTGTTGTGTTTTTTTTTTTTCCTTCTCCTTTCTACAAATCTCAATGTTGTTGGAATGGCATGCCAGAAAAATCACCAATAAAAAATTCATAACAGCCCCTCCAGGCTAGGAGAGCAGCTGCTTATTTTACTTAGTAAGCCACTGTCTGGGAGCCTGAAGCCTGATTTCACACCAATCTACTCATTAAACATCTAGATCAACATTGTACAGATTAGGGTGAAATGAAGATAGCAGCACTGGATCTGCCTGCAGAGATCACGGCACTAAGGAAATCAAAGCCCTAGATGGGGTTTTTTCCCCTCAAAAATCAGCCTTTCAAGCAGCACCAACCAACATCTTGCTCCTCTTTGCTGTGTTCTCCCTCACCTGCTCTGCCTCTGCCAGGTTTTGCTGGCTCAGTCTCCTCTGCTGAAGGATCAACAAGTCCAAACCCAAGCTTGCAGATGACAGTATCAGAGCCAGCCAAGGACATCGCTGTGTGGCACGTGGAGCTTCTTGTCACAAATCCACAATCTCATTTATTCTGTGGTGCTCTCACAGGAGAGCACACAACTGTGGAGTTGTTTAAGCTGTTTCTCTTGTTGAAAAGGAAGGACTCTTCACTGAAAGGTGAGGACTGCATGGTCTCCCCGTGTACATTTTCTCCATTTTAATGAGCTTACACAGGAAAAGGTAAAGCTAATTTCAGAGATATCAATTGCTCAAAATCTGATAGGGAGAGATTATCACTCTGAAATGGCTCATTTAAAAGGAGGCAGCTAATAGCTATGCTTAAACCCTGGAAATTCTTTCAGAACATACAGTACCCCTACACTGACAATGTGCTGGTTTGGTTTTCAGCCTCAGCTTGAAACTACTCAGTTTGAGGTATGATGGGTGTCAGCACTTTGATTTTTATGTTCATGGTTCTGTGCTTTTAAGGGTAATTTTAGTTAGTTTTCCTCCTCTGTGCTGCCTGAAAGACCACAAAAAGCATAAGGAAAACTAGCTTGGCCAAATTGCTTACACAGAGAAGAGCAAAGCTTCCTACACCCAAGGATCTCCAGGACTCTGCTGTCCTACTTTGCACAAAGAGGAGACTTTTTGCAAACTACAACCAGCACAAGGGCAGCTCAAGTGCTAAAAACTGAGAAGGGTCAATAAAATGATGTACTGAGAGCATATTTTATCATAAAAAGGCCCAGTTTTGTTTGGTAGCCTAGTGTGTTCAGGGTGATGAAACATCCACTCACCTTTGCAACACTCCTAAGCCTCTGTTCCTTCAAGCATTGCTGTACCATCCCCTCCAGCACAGTACAGGGCTGCTTCCTCTCCTTTGGGGAACAAAGGCCCAGAAAGGCTTTGCAGCCTTCCCAAAACACTGTCCCTCCAGCTTGCAAGCTGAAACCAGCTATGAACATGTGCCAGAGCCAATCCTCAGCCACTCACAACCAGCAGTCCTCCACTGATAACTGGAGCATTTAAACATCCTGAAGACAGGGCACTTGGTGCCCAAAAAGCAAGATCAGACTCCTTCTTGCATAACTTCCTAGTTTGTGCCTGTCTTTGCTTGTGGAAGTGGTGAAACAGAGCTCTTATCTCCATTGGAGTAATAGCTACACACCTGATGCCAGATCATGGCTCTTGTGTGTCACAGAGCTCAAACATGCATGCACAAAGTCCTTCTTTAGAGAGGTTTAAGTCTAACTATGGGACCAATGGGCTTTAAGACCTTGCTATGAAAGGATTAGTCCCTGGAACACAAATCTGTAGCATAAGCACCAAAACATACAATACAGCCCAGGGACAATGCAGAAGTAGTCTCCTGCCATAAACAGATCAATGAATGCTCCTAAGAGCACAATAAAAGTGGAATGATAATCCAGGTTTCCTAGAAACCCATCTCAGAGCCCAGTGTTCATACAGCCACACGGGATCCTGCATGGGATCTAAGCATCCTCTAAGGCCTCAATCTTCCTCACCTCCCCATGGGAGAGGAGCTGGCAGCCCTGAGGAGCTCTGTGCAAAGACTCATCTGAGCAGCTCCTGTCCTCCCATAAGCTTCTGGTGCAGCTTTTGGAAGAGAAAAGGAGAGCATGTACCATGAGTAAGCAAGAGCTTTGTTCCAGCATTACTTGCCACTCTCTCCCCCAACAAAACTTCTCTGAA
Source organism: Galbula dea (assembly GCA_013399015.1). Classification (NCBI taxonomy): domain Eukaryota; kingdom Metazoa; phylum Chordata; class Aves; order Piciformes; family Galbulidae; genus Galbula; species Galbula dea. The sequence goes on from VWZX01006713.1 coordinate 41,969, forward strand.
AACCAGGAACAGCAGCTGCCCTCTGGAGATGCTCTGCAGCAATCTGTCTCATTTCATGGAAAACCTCAAGCCTTTTGACTTGCAGCACTTTCTGGGTATGGGCTAAAACATTTTACACAGAAGAGTTCTCCTTTTTCAGACTCAGGTTTCTAAAATGCTCTAAGCATTAAAAACAACAACAACAAAAAACAAACAAAAACCCCAAACCAAAAAAACCCCACAAGCAAACAAAACAAAAACCAGACAATGCTTCCATTGCTTTACACTGCATAACTGAGGCTGTAATTGGAGGGAGAAAAAGACACCACCTCTCTTGAGTTCCCATCTTGGGCACCACTCAAGACAACAGAGGAGCTTTTGCAAAGAACAGACCTACCCTTCCCACACACTTCACAGCCTTTGGGCTAGCAATGGACATCTAGTATTGTTTGAAAGAGCAGGAAAAGGACAAGATACCTGGTAAGCAAGGACATCAGGTTCTTGCTAGGTATTAAAATGAAAAACCTCCATGTCCTGCCAGAGGTAAAAAACCTATTTATCTGCTGGAGACCTCAACCTCCAGATCCTCCTCTTTCCCTAATGGTATTTGCTTCCACATTTGTGCTTGTCTGAAGAGGTGTGAAACAGAACTCATTATCAAGATAAATGACCTAAACCACAAGCCTCCACAAGTGACAAAAGCAAAGGTTCCACAGTGCTACCCAGATCCAGAGACTCCATTGCCCAAATCCAGCTTATCCTACCACATAAGATAACTTGGTGCCAAAGTCCCAAGTCATTATATCTTTGATGCAAAAGAAAAGTCAACAAGGGATCTTGCAGGTTGGCTCCCAAGAAGCAGCCCTCTTCCATACCATTACCAGGGTGGATAAAAGTAGACAAGACTTCTGCTGAGGTTCATGCCCACTGTGCTCAGGTTCAGTGAGGCAGCATTTAGCCATCCCAGCCCCAAGCTGTCTAATTAAGCGTGACCGTGTGCTGCTTCGAGTCCCTGTTGTGCAGCTCCAAGAAATACAGGACTGCCTGGCTTTTAAACATCTTGCTTTTCCAAAAATCAAGCTGCTCAAATTTTTAGGAGAGCAGAGATACTATTGATTCAGCAACCCAGGATTGTTGGAGCCACTGCTGAGGTTTACACTTATTTGCCATGAGAAAGAGAAAAATAAATACAGCAATACCACCAGAAGGAAAGAAGCCAAGTTCTCCCTACCCCACACTGAGGGAAACATGAAGACTACAACACAGAGCTCATTCAAGGATCTGCAATTTCCCTCCATCTTCCTGCTTCTACAATTGTATTTCAAGTCTGGAGCAAACTCTCTCTAGCAAACTTCCTTTTTCCCTTTAGTCATCCCAACCCATGCTTTTTGATGCAGGTTAAAACCTCCTCCAGCACAGGCTTTGTCCCTCACTCAATTTCAAGAAGAAAATTTTCCTTGGAAACAGCAAAGATCTGGCTTGCCTTCAAGCTTTGGGTAAAGGCTGAGGTTGGGTTAAGGTACTTCATTTCCCTTGCACTGGCTCAGCTTCCCTCAGTCATGGGAGGAATGAAATAGCTCAAATCACCATTTTATCTTACAAGTCAATGGAGCTCTAAATTGCCTTTAAATCTGAGGTCTAGCCTACCCTCCACACAGCAAACAGCCTTCTCACGGGGCTGGAGAGAAACTATGCTCCTGCTTGCTTCCCAGGTCAGGCTACTAACATTAATATCCCAACTGCAGCTCAGCTCAGCCCCCCTTCAAAAGTCCCTCTTAACCTCCTACTCCTCATATAAGAGCTCAGAAATTTCCTCACTGATCGTTCTTCCTGAAGACCCCCAAGCCCAGCAGCAAAAGTGAGTAATTACTTCTGCTACAGCTCTTCATTGCTCAAGTGTGAACCTTTGTGCTGAGAGTGTATTTTGACAGTGGAGAGAAAGGTTGGTTGTGCCTTACACCAGGGCTGTAGCATTGTCAACCATGAAAAATCAGGCATGCTTGACCTTGTTTCTACCAGTAGCCTCATCCTAGTGACAGAGCTGTGGATGTGGGAGGCTCTCAGCTTTCATCCCAAAGGAAAGAGATCAATAAAATCAGCAGCCCCAGCCAAACACACAAAACAGGTATGACTTGCAGGTACTTGGGATTTCCACATTCCAGTGAAGCACACTTTCAGGTGGAAATAACTTGTGACCAGTGACACATCACCTCCTAAATCCTGTATCCAAACACAAAACAGGACACAATCGATGCATGAGCTTTACTCTGAGAAATCACCTTTCACCTTCACCCCTGGCAGTATAGGTGGTGGCCCACCCTGGGACAGTGGGGACTGCTATTTCCCTATGTTCAACTGCAGCATCCAGAGAGGGGGATCTCAGAGGACAGGGCTGTGCATCTTGACTCATATCTGCAAATGTCTGCATATTAAACATGAGCACAGGCAAAGAAAGCCCACAATTCAAAGCCCTGATCTACAAATACCAGTTCAACAGGATGCCACTGGGTGTGGTGGATGCAAGAGGTAGATACATGCTTGCATGCATTTTGGGCCAATGTAGTAAGAGAAAGGGGATTTGGGGGCTTCTGGGGACTATCCAAGAGGATCTAGGGCTGATCCCTGTCTGCAATGGGACACCATGCAGGATGGTCTCAGAAAAGAAGAATCTGTAGGAGGCAGTCCCTAAACCATGACAAAACCAATTGCAGACATAGCCCAGCCCTTCTTTTGGTTTTTTTCTTCTCTGTAAGTGCCCTTGTTTGGCACGAAGGCAGTGACATTCACTTGTTCAAGTCCTGAAGGAATTAGGCAAATGCAAATCTTTTGGTTCACTGGCTGTTCTAGTGAGCTGAATCACTGATTATCACTGCTGGAACTCCATGGGTTTCCCTGCCAGGTCTAGTTATTAAAGAAATTTTACACATTTGATGAAGGATTTATTCCCCCCCTCCTGAAAAGTTAAAATCCTCTTTGCAGCTCATGTCATTTACATGTCTAATCTGTTCAGTTCTACCCATCAGCTCTGCCCAGCACGTCCCCTCTAGCTGAAACTCCTGGTTAGAATAGCCAGACTAAATACATTATTTATGATTAGGAAAATTCACATTTCAAAACTATGGCTTTCCCTTCAGACTTTTTCTTGCTTGTCTGGATACACAGTTAAGACAGAGTTTCAGTTTACATTTTGCTGCTTGCCATTTATGTTTTTGTTGCAAAGAAAAAAGGCAGTACGAAAAGGTGTTCAGTCCTCTTGCCTCATATGTGATTAAAACATTGGCTAGAAGAGTGCTGGGATATGATTTTATATTCAATTTTTTATTTTTTTAATGAAACAGTACTACTGAAGGCAATCCATGGCATGTGGTTTGTTATTTTGCTTTACCTGTTGTGAAGAGTCCTAGTCATGGCAAAGTGGCAAGCAAAAATAGCAAGAAAACCAGCTCCCAAGTAACCTGATCAAGCCTTCCTGGTAACATTCAAGAGGTGCCTCCAGTCTGGACTCCCTGAAGGATTAAGAAAGATTATTTCACAATATTTGATGGAAGAATGGAAGTGTGTGTATAAACAGCACATGTAAACATCCAAGGAACCACAATCCCTGTAACAACGTTCTCCATCACAGACCCTGCAGAAGGGGGATAGTGGATCACCAAGATGTTCATGTAGCTGCTTCATCAGACACATGCATACATTGATCTCTAGTCATGGTTTGCCAAGAACTTAAAATGCCTTGCTGAATCAGAGCCTGCTCAAGAAAACATGTTTCTCAGGAGAAAAGAATCATGCAGTCAAAGACCACCTCACACTGCATATAAAAAAAGGCAAAATTAAAGCTCTACAGTCAATGCAGCTCCTCAAGTATTTTCTAAATGCTCATCACTACAACCCTAATGCTCTTTTAATAAGGTTTGTGAGGTGTATTTGTTCTATTACACATCTTTCATCCACTCAATAAAGAGAATAATGCAAAAAACTGTCCTGGCATGATTTATTGATTCATCCTCCCTGCTTCAAACTGTTCAGTGAATGCTACAGAACCAACCATATTAATACACCTCACATTTCTTTCCTCCTAGCAGGGATGACCCTGAGAAAGCACTATGTCCACAGGAAGAGCAAGGGGGCCCAGGGCAGCAGCACCTCTTGGAGCACCCAACAACAGAGGTAGTGATGCTGCAGCACTAGTACATTTAACAGGAGGCAAGAACATGCACAGGTCTCAACTGACAACTGCCTCCAAGCATCTCCCATGCTCCATGTAAGAACCCTCATTTACTTCAACAGCCCAAAGCTCCTCATGCTGTCCCAAAGCAAGGATGGCAGTACCAGTTTTAAGCACACAAAGGTCTCTTTCAATCTGTTAGACCAGAAGTTGGTGGGAGAATACATTACCACTTCCAGATCTACCTGTCACAGAGAAGAGCACTAAGTTATGCTGGAAGGTAAGGACAAAGGTTGTATCTTTAGGAAAAATAGTACTATGAAATAAAAAGAAAATAAAGAAAAAATCCTGGCTACATGAATGACTGCTGCCAGCTAAAATCACCCAAAGAGTGACTGACCCACTCTGCTCCTGTCCCCAGAGGCTGCATCAACAACTATTGGCATTTTACTGGAACACAACATTCCAAATATGACAGCAGCAAGGAGGACTGGAGTCCTTCAATAAAATTTAAACATGGTTTTCAGGAATTGAGCCAATAACTTCCTAAGCTATTAAAATTTGTCAAGCCCTGGAGCTTTTTAGGGAGCAGTGATATTGCCATCATTTTATTATTGCATTAATTTTGTTAATAATTAGCTATTTTACCAAGAAGCAGAAGTGACAGAAAACAATACCCAAAACCTCAAAACTACCTTAAAAGATGTAATTTTTCCTACAAGAGGAGCTCTTCCTACAAAAGTAGCTGTGGTGAGGAACATGGGCAAAGCTGAATTACAGATTATCCTGACACACCCTTCAGAAATAGCCACAAATCTTCCCTCAGAAACCCCATGGCTTGTCAGCACTTCCAACAACCCCTCCTGCAGTAGATGCTAGCACCAGCTGCCTGACAGATCCCACGTTTCAACAGCATTGACTTCTCAAAGGTGGTTAAGCAGAGCCCCCAGCAAACAGGCAGATTGTGTGCAGAGCTGCTGCAGAGCAAGTGCTATTCCCCCTGTTATGGGAAGCTGTTGCTCAACCCCATTTTTGCCTCCAGGAGAAGCCCAGCTCAGCACCCTCAGGTAAACATGCATCTTGGGACCATCAGACACACAAGCAGCAACACCAGGTGAAGCTTGCTCATGTACCATACAAACAGCAAAACTGAGTTACATTGCTTTGCATTAATAACTTTCTTCAGTGACCAGACACAATGTCTATAAATTACAGAATCACAACCAAAAGATCATTAGGTCCATCAAGGTAGGAGAGTGGGAGGAGGAGGACTTCTCCCAACATAATATTAATATTCAGACAAATTAGCATTGCATGCTTCAGCAGGACTGGCTCTGTACCCAAGAAGCAGAGCATGACCCATTGATTTTGAAACTCCTGGCCTGACACAAGAGGGGTGATGCCCACTTCTGGATGTATCTCTTCTCTAGGCAGTGCAATGCCTTCTGAATGCAACAGGTGGGGGGGAAAAAAACTCCACATATAGAATCATAGAATTGTCATAGTTGAAAGGGACCTCAGAGATCATCTAGTTCCAACCCCCCTGCCCAGCAGGGACACCTTCCACTGGATCAGGTTGCCCAGAGCCCCATCCAGCCTGGCCTTAAAAGCTTCCAGGGAGGAGGCTTCCACAACCTCTCTGGGCAACCTGTTCCAGTGTCTCACCACCCTAACAGTGAAGAACTTCCTCCTAAAATCCAATCTAAATCCACCCTCTTCTAGTTTATATGCATTCCCCCTAGTCCTACCACTACCTGACATCCTAAAAAGTCCCTCACCAGCTTTGTTGTAGGCTTCCTTCAGATACTGGATATATATGTTGCCATTATATCAATTACAGCATTTCTGTAGCAGTATCATGACTTACTCTGGAAGTCTTACAAGGGGCTAAATGTCAGAGACATCTCTGCTAGGAAATGAATATTCAAAGAGATCTCAGAGCTGTACACAGTAACTCTGCCTGCACTTGTCAGCAGCGCTAGTCACGAGCACGGACGAGGAGGACTTCCCTGCCAATAAAGCAAAGCAAGCTGGTGCTGCTCCTGATCTGATATGCTTTGACACAACTCCACTGCTGAACATTTGCCATTGTGCTTTTGTAGGATGAGGCATTAAACATGTGGCACCCTGGGCTCATGTGCCCCTTTGCCTTCTCCCCCTGCCATGACGCTGCTGTTCAACAGCAAGCGAGCACTCCGAGCAAAGTGTTTAATTTGCAGGCACGTGCAATTCCCCTTTCTGATTCTCCATCTCCCCACACAATAAAATTCAGCTGATGCAGAGCTCTGCAAGTGCTGCCAAGTCAAACTGCAGGCAAAGGTTCATTTAGCAGCACAGAAACACCTCTGAAGTTCTCATTTATTGGATTCTGCTGCCAAGCATCTTAATTCCAACACAAATGTCAAAATAAGATTAAAAAAAAGTTGCCTGATTGAGGAAGTGAGCAACCAGGAAAGCTCTCTACATAGAGTCTAAAACAAAATGTCCACTGAAATGAAGTCATCCTCTTCTTCTACTCCATCTGCAGGCAAATGCAAAGACTTCAAAAGACAAGGAAATTATTTAGCCTAGAAAAAAATCAGCAAGAACTCAGCACCAAGACCAGCTGCTTTCAGTAACTCCAGTCCCAGACAAGAACTTTTCCCTCCAGTGTTCCATTCAGTCTTACCAAAATCAAGAAGAAAAACATCTACCTTCCCAAGCAGACATTCACCTTACACATCCTCCACACCTCAAGTCCACCACAGCAAAGCCTTAACCATGCAAAGCTGAGCTTTACTTTTGACTCACATATGGCCAGTGGAGCACGTGCCAGGGACTTTGCCAAACAGGCAGCCACTGGACTTCTTCGCTTGGTGGAACAGACACCCACCATGCAGCCCATTAAAACATGAGAGGAAGGAAATCAAAAGGGGATGACTCTCTCTTTTGCTGGCAATTTACCTATTCCAGCATGCTCCAGACATCATTTTACTTTTACCATCATTTCACCCTGTACAGGTTTTTGTTGCTTTTACAGAATTTTAACTGGGGCACTGTCTTGGAGACCTGGAAAATGCAAGATAAAAAAGGTATGCAAGGAAAAAAAGCAGAGACTGCTTGCCTCTGTGCCAGTAAAAATCTGCAAGAGACAGCCTGTAAATACAGTCCACCATGCGTACCCAGAGTGTAAATAAGCAGTAGAAGCATTTATTCTTTTCAGATACACAAACATACATATTTCCTTTGTATTTTATTATTTGTCTTTGTTTTTACATGTCTTAACAGTAAAGTATCTTTTCAGTAGGGAACATCTAAGGTCAAGTCAGGAAGTGTTACAATTAAGGTAACACATCCAGCCACAGCCTCTTCCCCTTCTGCATGCATGCTCTGAAGTTCTCTCTGCTAATATCAAACCCATTTATAGGATTCATTTTCTTCTTCTGCAAGCAAGCTTGGCCCACCCAGGGCTGCTCAGTTTTCTCAGATGTACATGGCCTCACTGCACACACAGAAGCTGCTTTTCCAACTGCCAGCCTGCAGACAAAAGCAGGTGCACACAAATCTCCCTGGCATAGAGAGTGCCCAACCAAGCACTTCTGAAGTGACATCTCTCAGAAGCTCTGCAGGCCACCAATGGCACATTACTCCCAAGATTTGGCTGCTGCTCTTCACCATGCCTGCTCAAGCCTTCTGTGTTTGCACTTCAGCTTAGGGATGTGAGAAGATGAAGAGGTAGCTTGTTAGGCCATCCAAAACATTTGGACCTTGGCTACCTCACACCTAAAATACCTTGCATTGGCATGAATAACTCACATAAAATCAAAAGTGACCTTCCCAGCTCTGAACAGCCAGTTTGAATAGGACTGAAGGCCCTTGAGTTCTCTAGGCAAGTCCCTGGCATGGCAGATCATCAGGCTACACAATGTGCCTCACCTTTTCCTAGCTCAGCTAGAAACCTGCCTGGTGTTCCTAACAGGAAACTGTTCCAGAGCTTCCCTCTGTGTCCAGTTAAAAGCCCTCCTTCCACTTCCCAGTCTAAACCAAATCACAAGCACTGCAAAGTGGATTTTCCCTCTCATAGGTTTTTCTTAAATAGCTTTTGCTGTATGACCCCAAGTGAAATCAGAGTCATGTTACCAAAGATGACGACAAACTGCTCACAGAACATGCATAAACCAAGCTTCCACATGCAAAATTTCCACCCAAGTCAAAAGGTATGCTTGAGGCAGCTCTACACCCACTAGGAATTCCACTAGGAATCAATCAATCCACCCCAGATGCCAGAAAGGCAACTCTCATGTCCTCCAAGAAGTTAACAGTGACACACTGGCTCTAACTTGGGATCATCGAGTTGCTGTTCCTGGGCCCAGGGCTCGCTCTCAGCACCAGGGTGAATTCAACCAGCCTTTGAAAACTACATAGTGCCATCCCTTCTCATAACAGATGCAGCATCTTGCATCCACATCTCTGGATGCCTGCTCATCTCCAAGCTGTTCAAAATTAACTCTCACTCCTCACTTGTGTATGGCAAGGATTAAAGCAAGCTATCATCCAGACAGTTTTGACTAAATACATCTTAGCAGGGGAAAATAAAGCTTCCTATGTCACAGCTGCACAAAAACGCCTCGTGAAGTTACGAGCCACTGAACAAAAAGCCTCTGCATTAAACTGTCCAAGTGATCGATTGCTGTCTTTGCCAATTAAGTAAAGCCAGAGCTCCTCTCTCTCTTAATGTAATGATAACTGTGAACCACTGCAGCTCCAGCAACTCTTAACTTCTCTCACCTTCATATCCTATCGTACAGTAACCACTGAAGCAGCATTTACTATATAGGACACGCGGAGCCATTGTGCTAATCGGTCCCTGCAGACCTCATGGTGTGCTTTGCTGCAAAAGCAATTTTCATTTTGTAACTCCAACACCCTCTAAGTGAAGAGAGCAGCTCAAAAGACTCAGAGATGGAAGTCTATCCACTTCCCTCTCTTTCACCCTCTTTTTCTTGAAACACTTTAGCTTGGCAGGTCTTTCACTTCAAGAGCCAAAAAGGGCACCATTAGACTGCAACAAGCATTTTGTTGGCTTCTCCACTAACGTCTTCTCCCCGTCTCTCTTAGTAAATAAAGATATGGCACCAGAAAAGAGGTTGACTATCACCTGGGGGTTGGGTAGCAGGGAGAGAAGTCCCCATTTGTAAGGGCAAGGAGCTCTGAAAGAACTGGTCAACATAGGAACATGGTGGTGGGCAAAGAAAAGAGCCAGCTTGCTCATGAGCCTCTTGACACAGAGATAGAAGTTGAGTTTAAATGAAGCAATTTTATTCCTTTTCAACATGCAATTACTGCACACAATCATAGAATCATCTGGGTTGGAAGGAACCCCAGAGGTCATCTAGTCCAACCCCCTACAGTGAGCAGGGACATCCCCAACTGGGCAAACATAGAACCCCCACAAACCCAAAAATTTTCAGTAAAAAATAATGGTGTTTTAGAGCACACCTCTCCACACTGCATTTTCACTTGACTGTTAAACATTTTGGTTTCTGCTGAAAGAAGGCAATGCACTACTTCCCTTTCATTCTACAAGTACTCTTCCTAGCTTTTTTTTTCCTTCCTCCCACCCCTTCACTTTTAAGAAATACTGGTAGTTCAGACAATGAAGTCAATGTTTTTGCTTCAGTCCTCCTCCAAGGGCCATCAGGAGGAATGTTCACATGCTTATCAATAGTCCTTGCAGTGAAGTCAAGAGTTATGACAAGAACAATATATTCAGCCCAAATTTCTGGTAGTTGAACACAGGGGACAGCTTCTGTGGGAATGCTTACCAGAATATGGTCATCTAAACCCATCCCTAAAATGTTACTCACAGGAACAAGAAAGTAGTATTTCTCCTCATCTAGCAGACAAATGAAACAAAGCTGGAATTCAAACTGTGTAGGAGCATATTAGTTTCACCTTAATAAATCACTGTTTAAAATAAATCTTTTTCCAGCAAGATAAGCTGGTAGTACAAGACCTTCCATGCTCTGAAATGTGCCATTAGGGCTGGATTTGTCATTGCCATGCTTATCTTAGAAGTCATAGATGTGCCCTACTATGGTGACATGAGGTATTTTTACTATAATGCTGTGATAATGCAACAGCACAGATACCACATTTCCAGTTATGTCTGGGAGCAACTAGTCAACTCTACTGTAAAAAGCAGCTCTCACTGGAATTTGGAATTACACCAGCAGGAGACTGAACCTCAGTAAAAGTAACAATATTATTTCCAAAACACTTCCAATTAAGCTGCCTACACACACACACACACACTGCAGCTGAATTTAAAGCAATGTTTACGGGTTAGAAAGCAAGTGTTCCTCAGTCAGTCAACTACAGGAAGTCCATTGGCTAAACAAAACTTGAAAACATAATATCTTCTGTTAATAAAATGACAGCAGACATGTCCTGTGTTACTGACACTTGCTAACATCCCAGGCCTACCTTACCAGCCTGACTCTTGAACACCGAAGTGACTGATACTTGACCTATGCCTGGGAGCTACCAAGAGTTGATGGAGCAACTGCAAGTGATTCAGAGTCTATATGGGAGTCTTGTGCAATTTTAGCTTCAGGCTGAACAGATTAGCTTTGGTGTATTTTGAAACACTTTTCCACTTCCATTTTAAAAGGTCAGATTGATACCACCTGTGCTTTCCCTCCTAGAAGGAAAGCACCCTATGGAATGGGTGACAACTGCAGTAACTACTAAGAGCAGGGAAATCAAGACAGGGACCTCCAGACCCTGGCAAGCCCTGTGACATCAGCAGGTCCAACTGTAGCAGGGGTAGCTCAGGAAGCCCAGCCAGAGGAGAGGATGTTCACACAGGACCACCTTCTCTCAGCAGTAGCACTTGACAGGGGAGAAGCCTCCATCAGCACACCATGCTCTCTCCCATTTGAACCTTCCCACAAACAGACTCTCTTCCCATTCATGGAGGGTTTTGGCCAGCACCACAAGCACATGGGTGCTATAAGTCAGCAGCATTGTGTGCAACACTGGAAAAAATTCGATTATTCTCACTACCTCTTTGTCTGGGTCCTTTGTCTTTGCTTAGTGGACTTGGAAGAGAGCAGACCCTGTGTGTTTTTCAGAGCATGACTGCTTTCCTCTGGCTGGCTTTCTGTGCCTCACATAATGCCCTTCTTTATGAAGAATACTTTCTTTTCTTTTAAAAATATTCTTACAAATTCCTCAGAATTAGAGGGAGCACAATCCTCTTTTTAGCCCTGGCTGCAGAAATTGGTAAGACCTGACATGTCCTCAGAGTGTGCAACCAACAGTAAACTTGTCCCATCTGCAATACCCACGTTTATCATCATCTACTGCAGAAGAAAGTAAGAGTGTGTCAACACAGCACATTTCAGGTAGATGCTACCAAACCATACCAGATACCTGGGTTCTCTCTTCTCCTGATACAGTTCAAGACTCTCCCACTCCCAGTACAGCCAACAAACCCAAATGCTCTGACACTAGCCTTCTTCAGACTCTTTGGAGGCATTTATTTTTATCAGTAAATAAAAGCTAGAAATTGATGCATCAATTAGTCCAGTCTGATTATCTTCAAATTCCTTACCCTGGAAAGGCAGCAGAGGATGCTCAGACAGGAAACAAAAGTCCCTTTCAACATGGCTATATAAAGCACAAAATAAAACAAAAAAAATCAAGATCAGCCTTTTCCAGGCTGCTAAACTGAGCCTGTAGATGGAAAGAAATGGTCAAGAAATATTTCTCAATCTTCTCAATGTAGGAGGGAACAGTTCCCTGCCCCAACAGAAGCTTTACCTTGGCAGGACATAAAACTATCACTGGAACACTGCTGCAGGACTCTGCTATCCTCAGCAGAGCTGAGGGAAGAAACATCCAAGGTTGGTTTGAACCTCAGGGAACTCATGTGTGCCCTTTGTCAACAGATTCCCCAAACATAAACTCTGTAGTGGAAGATTATAACTTCCAAAGGAAAAAAATGAAATAAAACCAAACAAAAATCCTCACCAAACAAAACAAACACTAACCAAAAAACCCCCACACACATAAGAAGTAAGCACCTGCCAGCTGTACCCTGCAGAGCATCCCAAAAATGACAGTCCTGCCAGCAAGCTCTGTTCCCTCAAAGCCTCCAGCACTGAAGAGCTACTCCATCCCTTTCCCCAGCCCTCATAGCTCTCCCCCTTCTGCCCTCACCCACAGGTAGGCTCCTTTTCTGCTTAATTTTTCCCCCCCCCCTATTTATTTAATTTAATTTCTTAAAAAAGCTAGGTCATAAGCCATCTGATGACTTTGTAAATGCAAAGGGCCAATGTTGTGGAACAGACAATCTAATGACATAGTGTTTAGTGTTCCCTAAAGCAGGAGACAGATGAAGAGAAACGGTGCACCGGCAACCTTAGCATAATTAAGACAAGGCTGAGTGCTTGCTGTAGTGCCATTACATTAATCTCCCATCGGTGGCACCTGGCTACAATTTATGAGCTACCTAAAAAGGGCCTTTCTGACTGACCTTGATAAGACAGCCTTATTTATCACGTGAGGGAGCAGGCAAGGATGCTAGGTGGGAGGGGGGTGGACAAAAAAACGAGCTAGGAGGGAGATGAGAAGCCCTGGACTAAAGAAATCTGCTTACACCTGAAATTTTAAACAAGAGTAGAGTACACTGTACAGTAGTCACATCTGGCAACCATAATCAATCAATACAATTTGGTATTACTAGAGCACCACAGAAGATAAGAGTGGAGCAACCCAGGCAGTCAGCACGGCACAGTCTTGGGAAGTAAAAAGTCAAAGTGGGGAGATCTTTCAAACTGGCAGATTTTTTACAACCAAGAATTCACTCTTCCTTTTCAAACCTCCCCTATCATGAAAGAAAATGAAACTTGTACATAAAATAGCAACCTCATATTGGAAAAATATCTCTGCACTAAAATTATATAGTGTATAGTGTAACAGTGCAAAATTAATTAAAAAATGATGATTTGATACATTTAATGATGTTCTAAAAGTAAAAAAAAAACACATGAGAAGGATGAAACTTTAGGACAAGTATTTACTTTCTACAGAAAAAAATTCATATAAAACCTTAAAATGCTGTAATAAAACAACTGAGATTCCCCAGGAGTCTGCAATAACACAGTGACTGCAGATAGAGACTGTATGCAAATCTGGACCCAAGATCAAAAAGCACCTCCTGCCAAAACAATACCCATCTTTCCACTTCACAAAATGAACTGAACCAGAGGTTATTTCAGTCCTGAAGGGTGTCCATCCAGAACAGGACAAAGATTAGATGTTATGTTTTTTGAGAAAACAGTCTGTTAAACAATTGAAGAGATCAAGGCCAAAGTTTTTCTTACCCAGTATAACAGAGCTTGAAAGTTGGGTTCTGAAAGCCAAAAGTCTGTAAAAACACCATTCTTTATTTTGGCTAGTGCATTTTCAGATTTCAGAGAGGGTTAAGTAAAGCCTTTCAGCATTCACAAATAACAGTACATGTTTTTAAGTGCAAAGAGCAGGATTTGCTTTTCATGTCTGCTCTGAAGTATCCAGAAGATCTGCAACATTTGCTCTTGTCTGGTCACATCGTGGAGTAACTGGCCCCATGTCAACACAGCAATGTTAGCAGAGGGCAAGCAAAAGCAAGACAAAAGTACTAAATGCAACAAGTTCAGAGATGGTAACTTCTTCTAAGAAACTGTCACTGGACAACAAGGACTTTTCCTTAAAAACAGACATAAGAACCACCAAGTCATAGTTCTTAAGCACTAAAACTTGTCCTTGGTTTTTTCCAGCTCTTGTGAAAATTGTAGTTGTAGTAAAACACCCTCAAACATTCTGAGTTCTTCAGCTGAAACCCAAGAAACAAGAAATTAATTTGTCAAAGGCTCTACTAGAACTGAAACAAGGTAAAAGGGTATGGAGGGTTTTATCCTTCTGCAGTAATCACAAGCTTGGTGACAGCTACTACCAAAGTAATAACATATGCTAAGGCTTCTGCCAAATTTACACTGCACGACTAGTGCTATCTACTTCTCTAATCTGTTATTATCACAGCAAGAGATCTGTCAGGTTCACATACAGCAAGTTTTGGCTTCTTACCTGCAGACTCTTTCTTCCCTACCATTTGAGCTTGGACACCCTTCCCCAACTAGTTTCTTTAGAGGATACTGTCCAAGGACTTGCAAGAAGTGACTGCATGACTGTCATACCCCAGAAAGCTCTTTTCTCTCCACCTGTATCTTCCCCTCACTCACCAGACTCACACCCCAGCTACCCCCTAATGAAAACCTAGGCCCATCAAAGCTTCTCTGGAACACACAAGCTCATCCTTCTCTTTCCATTAGACACCAATGACAGGGCATCAGAAACATCCCATTGTGTTTTTATTGTTGGTACTGAAATGCAGACATTTCATTTTTAAACTGTAATCAAGCCAAAGTGAAAGTCAATAGTTTCCCACAGACCTTTTCAAACACAAGGATGCTGCAGTGACGCAGGAAAGGCAAGGAAACTACCTCTAAGCCATACTTGTCAGAACACTAAGATAGGGGGAAAAAAATAGAATATAATCCATTTCTCACAGGTAGCTACCAGACTCAAGCCAGATTACTTGCCCTGTAACTTGAACCTCTAAAGCAGCATGAATTTTGAGCATCACAACAAACCAAGTTACTTAAAAAGGAAAAAAACCACCACCACCACATCCAACCCCCAAACACCAAACCAGTTTATTATGAGGAAAATGTCATATCCTAGTCTGTATTTGGACCAATGCAAAGACAGTGTTGAGCAGAGAAGAAAAATCAACTACCTAGATGTTACAAAGCTAGGGCTCTGCTCCAGATCATCTTCTGGGGGAACCTGTCGTTCCCAGTGACTACAGAAGGAGATGAGGCACATCAGCTCATAGTGGTTGAAACTTGCTCCAAGGGAGTATCTTCTTCCCACAGTCTTCCACCCTTCAGTTTTATTCTGCATCAAACCAAAAGTGTTTGAAACCTTCAGAGAGGAAGACAGCAGTAGATACCACCACCCTTGCCAGGAAACCATACTTTTGACAGCTGAGAGGTCTAGCTGACATCTAGAAGACACCGAAGCATCTATCTAGGGTGGTGAGACAGCAGAACAGGTTGCCCAGAGAGGTTGTGGAAGCCCCATCCCTGGAAGCTTTTAAGACAAGGCTTGATGGGGGCTCTGAGCAACCTGATCTAGTGGATGGTGCCCCTGCCAGGCAGGGGGGTTGGAACTAGATGATCTTTAAGGTCTCTTCCAACTCTGACAATTCTATGATTCTACTTCAGATCAGTAAGACGTGGTAGCTACAGGAGAGCCTGGCTCCTCTGGGACTGAAATGTGTTGTACTCTGCTTTCTTCCCATCTCTTTTAAGGGTAAAGGGAGGAAATGCAGGAGGACTTGTTGGGAGTAGCTCTGTAGGGATGACCTGCACTAAGCTCACTCCAGACAGCACCAGGGAGCCCCAGCCTGAATCAGATCTGCAGCCAAAAAGCCACCTTCCCTATCCCACAGCACCAGTACCCAGCATTGGCTCCATCCTCCTAGCACAAAGCCAGATGTTTTTGATCAAATAACACTCCCTGAGGATAAAATAATACTAGCTACCAGAGTCAGCATCTCTGAGCAAACGAGACTAGGCTCTACAGTGTATTTCTGCTGAAACTGGAGTTAACGTTGTCAGACACTTTACACTCTCAGAGAAGCCTGCTCGTATCTGATCTGGCTTTCAGAGTTGGTAGATTTGGTTTCAGACAGAAATTTGTGCTCAAATTTCAGGGAAAAGCTCTGAGGCATGGCACTCCCTTCTTCCTGCTTCACCAACCCCTCATAACAAGGCTTTACAGCTCCCTCTGAAAAATGACATGTTCTGTCAGATAAACCACCATGGCTTCTGCTCCCAGCTCTTAGATGCTTCTTATATCATCCCAGGTCTGCAGTCAAATGAGGGAGGACAATTCTCCCATTTGAAATAAAACCCAAAAAGCACGTGTTCTTCTGATCCCCTCCAAGTAGAAACATTACTGTGCAACACCCACTAGCAAAATGCAGCAAGGCTCATCTATTTCCAGTGCAGAGAAAGAAAAGCAACAAGAATAAACTTAAATCTGAATTTGCAAAAAGATAAGAAACAACTGAAATGTCCTGCCCTGCCCTGAACTACCTACTAATTTTGAATCAAAGTTATTTCTTATCCAGAACTCCATAACTCCAGAGAATTTCTTAAGCTAGGTTTGAAGAAAGAAATTAAGAAGACTAAACAAGAATTATTTAGATACTTCAGCAATTGATTTGGTAATGATTTTGCATGTTTCCTTACAATAAATTAATTTTAATCAAACACTGTTCCTGCTGAATTTAGAGACTGACCTTTGCCAACTAAATACATGTGGGTTTTTATTCAAACAGATCTTACTTCCTTCACCTGACAATAGGAGCCTACAAAAGGCAGTAGCTGTGCCAAATGCAGCAAGAATGGCAGAGGTATCATAGCTGACTGCATGACAGGCAACCAGGATCCTTTACATGCCAAGTTTATAGAGTCTGCCCTTGTGCCAAGGGCATCATTGTCACCTGATCACTCCCCACAGGGGTGCTTTTGCCTTCCATGCAGACACAACTGTGAGGAACAGGAAAGATCTAAACCTTGTCTTCCCTGGTGCTACTCTCTAAGCTTCCTCCTCCTGCTGGAAATATTTTGGCCAAAGTCTGTCTTTAAACTGGTGTCTGAGAGAAAGGCTGAGCAGCAAATGGAAGCATTATACGGTGATGAAAAGGTGCATGAGAGGAAGATACCATGAATAGCAAACTGCAACAAAGGGGAACTATTTACACAGAAAAGGGGTTATCAAAGTTGCCATTCAACTCCTGTTAATCAACAGGTTCAGATAAGACTAAGTCCTTCTCACGGGATAGGCTCCATCAGACCTCCCAATTTAAATAACCTTGTTTATAACTCCTTTTCATCACCCCACAAAGACTCCATTTTCTTTCTTGCTTGCTCTCCTTCTCTCTTTGTTGCTGCTGTTTACTCCCAAGTCTGTCTCTGAACTCTGTCTAATTAGCTCTTGATAGATCTGCTGCCCTGTTTCCACAAACATTTAATTCTGCCGTCAGTCCCATTTACATTACAGCACGTCGCATTGTCTTTTACCACCCTAATTTTGTTGGAGTGACTGTAAATCCCATTAAGCAGTCACTATGTACCTATTAGACTGTGGCATATAAACTCAAAACCCTCCTTATTTACAACAAGGAACATAAGGTCCAATTCATAAAAGATTTCTAGGACATTGCAATTTGTGCTTTCTCCCAGACGACACCAAATGCTTCAAGGCTGCAAAACTCTTTTCTTCAAGATAGGATTGTTGAACTGCCCAAAACTCAACATGTTCCAACCACTGCATAACTGACAATAATGCTTTTATAATTCTAATGAGTCCCCAGGGAGCACTCACTAATTAGAGCTGGGATTTAAAGTTGTCATTACCAGTTGCTCTACGTCTACTCTGGATTTGACTTCATTTTTTTGTTTGAGAAGAATACTTGGGTAAGCTGCCCAACTGCAACAAAACAAACCCTGACACATCACTCTCTCTCCTAAGCTAACTACTGTAGCATGAGGAAATAAATGTCTGTATGAAACTCATGGAGATGATCAATATGGTTTTGAAGTTTCACCTGGAGTAAACTTTCATTCAAAACACAACCTCAGTTTTGCCAAAAATCTTAACAGCTCAGCTGGAGTCAACTCTTGTCTAAGCTTTTCCTCAGGAAGGAAATGTTCCGTCCTCTGCTAACACAGGGCAACCCAGGACATTCCCAAAGTGCCAGGGCCAAACTGGTCATGCCCATTTCCTCTGTAAGAGGCCAAAACAGCAACAATATTTTGCAGTATGTCAGAGTCCACAACTTGTACAACTTCCAGCTGCCTTTTGTCTGTCCTCATGGTGTTGGCCTTGGGCAGAAAGGTGACATGGAGTCCCCCTGTGGACAGTGCAAAGGTTCTTCCCAGCAGAGGCCTGAGCTAAGCACATGTGTGATGTCGGAAGCCAAAAGCTGAGCAAGGTGAATGAGTGCTGCTTTTTAGTATCATATGGATTCTCAGTGCTGAATGCCAGCAACAACCTGGAATCTGGAGCACAACTCAGCTAAACAGCAAGGTACAGTACACTGCATAGCATACCTGGACCACAGCAAGAGCTTGGCTGAAGTGAGGAGCACGTGCTATGAAGCTGTCACTCCACACCTGGAGAGAGCAGAAAGCGTGGACAGTTACTAAATCTAAAACTACACAAAAATAAAGTCCTCTGCCAGGACAGGTCATTGTAATTGAATGGAACTCTCCCAGTTTATATGAAAGTCTTGCTCAGCAAGTGAAAACCCCAAATGGCAATAATATTCTTGTCAGAGTAATCTGGGAGAACCGGTTTCATCATTCAACACTCTTCTCACATTGCAGCAAAGCCTCCAAATCAAAATTCAGAAGCAGCTAAAGAGAAAAAAAAATATTCACATACATAACTAGCAAGTTCTAGATACAAAGAAACTCAGTTCAGTCCCAGAGACAGCACAGGGTTTTTTCTTTTGCAATTTTGTCCTATTTAAAACAAACAAAACCCACAACCAACTAACCAAGAAAACCCAAACCGAACCAAACAACAAAACCAAAATCAATGCTAGTCAATTAAAATTGCAAAGTGTAATAAAAAAATGTTTTCCTATGGTCACTGAAATAGACAAAAATGTTCCAACTACCTGCACCCAAAAAATAGCTGAAAAGTACACTTCCAAGTTGAATTGATGGAACAGCTTTTTGGGAGAGGAGGAAAAGAATTGTAAAGTGGCCAAAATATTTCAGGTAAAAGTATTTTTATTTTTCTAAATACTGAATTTTTATGGCATTTTTTAATAGAATTGTTGGTTTGTTGAGGGGTTTTGGTCTTTTTGTTTTTCATTTAGAAGCCAATATTTAAGAGAAAAGTAAGAAAAAAAAAAAAAGGATTAAACACCTTCAGAATGAAATGGCACCACAAAATAAGTTAACTTTTCCTTGGACACCAAGTGCAAATCCCATGACTCATCCACTTGTGCTCAAAAAGCCAGAACAGCAAGTGTTTAAAAGACATCAGTATTTTCAAGTATGTCACTTACAACAACCTTCATTAAGGGTAGAAAGCACAACTCCTTTCTAAATAGCAGCTTAGGACCACTGCTTTCATGATCTCTGCTATCATTTAAATGATCTGAAAAGCTGATGATGAGTTGAAACAGTAACTACCATGCCAGTAAATATACAGAAGTGTACCCATTTGCTAATGATTTTGTCTATGGCTTACATGCAGTCAGAAGTACCATTATGTAATTAAACCAAATGGAACATATAGCTCTCAATGTAGAGAAAATATTTCATTTCAGCTGTAGAAATAAGCAAACAAGCTCCAAAAAGATGTTTTGCACCCATGTCTATGCTTCTTTCAGGCTACTCACTGCCTAACTTTGAAGCAGAGGAGGCAAAAGGCAGGTAACACCTCCAGGTGCATGGTACAAACCTGTATTTCCGTGGCAGACTGCTAATTTCTTTGCCACATATGCTTTAATTTTGGATAATGGCCTGACTTGAAATTACGGCTCACATTTGATGGATCTAGCTGCTCAGCATTTCCCCACTGTTTACACTGGGGGAAGCAGGCAGAAGAGAAACAGCAAAAACAAATGGGAGGGAAGGTCATTTCACTTGCTGGATTCCCAGGTGACTCAAACACACTCTCCCCTCCCACCCCAGCCCCCATGCCCACCTGCTCAGCTTGGGAATAGCACAGTATTTATTAACTCCTACCTGTGGTTGGCAACTCTCCTCACTTTACTGAAACTACAGCAGATTCTCACACTCTGCTGCACAATGGTCCTCATCTGCTAAATGAAATACCAGGACTCAGAAGCACATCAATGCCAATCCCCGTGCTAATTGATTGTTAATGTCCAAACAGGCTGCTGATTGGCACTAATTTGTTAGCTATAGATTACCAAACCCTTTGGGATACTAAATCAGTGTGATGCACTTTTCTGGGCTATAACAGCACAAAGTCTTTAAAAGGTTACCCAGCCCTGATGCAGCCTTGAAAAATGTTATTCTTAGGAGACAGTTGGTCAAGTAATATAAACAAGAGATGCTAGAAATCTTACAAACAAATACATTTCAATGCCTTTAAAAACAGATTTTAAAAGCCTTTTTTCTATCCTATCTGCATCTCTCTGCAAGTAACTCAAATGCAAATGAAATTTGATGTCATGGTCAAACCCATCTCTACACATCTCTCACAGAAATATTCAAGAATCTGTAGAAATTAAACCTTGCAGCTTCTTTAATTATTCTACAGAGGCACATAACACAGAGCATATCTCAGAGAGGTGTCCTAAGTCTGCTCCCCCCCAACCATAAATAGGAACTTTAATACTAATTTCACTCAAAATGGAAATAAACTACTGCTATCTCCTTCTGTGTCATGTTAAATGAAGAATTTCAATAGTGTATTCAACCAGGAGTTTACTCCACTAAATGGTTATCCAGTCCAATGAGATTCTTGTCTTTTGGGGTAAACCTTCATGAAAACAGCAGATAATATTGGAGGAAACATGCAAATCAAAGCCCTTCTCTGTACTCTCAATCTGGCAAATAACTAACTGACTCTTCACTTTACTTTTTGTTATCATTAACCTCAAAAAACAGCACAAAAATTTAAAAACTAACACTTAAATAGTTTGGAGTTTCAGTTAACCAAAATCCTTCTACATGGGAGAAGAATCAAGACTCCCTTCTCTGTCATCCCTTGAATATCATAAGCACCATGTTGCATATAGACATCCGTGTGTTCCCTGCCCCAAGCCAAAATGTGCTGCTGTCCAGGTGCAGACGATGCAGCCTTGCTCACAGAAGAGATCAAGGACAAGGCAAGGAGGTGTTTTCCCAGCACTTGCCTGGTAGGGTGAGGTTTCCTTCCTCACAGTGCTCACACATGTCCCTGATTGGTTGCCTCTCCACAACTCAGTTCCATAACAAAAGGTATTCGACCCTATTTAAATTATGGCTTTAAACACAAACCTCAAGTTTTTCAGGTCTAGTGGCTTGGCACCAATAAAAGCTAGGCCTAATCTCACCACTACCTCTTAGACTCTGCATTTGATGTCCTAAACCAAACTACATTTTAAAGGCCTTCTGCACAGCAGTTTGTTTGCAGCCAAGTCAGTGAAGCTGATAGAAGAGGAAGAAATTATGGACCTCCATTATTTCCCAGGCTTTGGAAAAATAAACCTGTTGTAGTTTTCTTGGGATCATACCCTGAAGTACTAAGTTTCTGATGTGAAACGTGTTTTATCTACCAAAAAACATAGCTTTCAAACTCAGACCTTTCCTGACTGTGTTCCAGAGAGCATTTGGGGTTTTTTTTCCTTTCCAAAAGGATCTGAAGTTCTACTTCATCCTGTTCTTTTCATCTTTGCTATCATCTACACATAATTCATACTCTCCCTATATGTTGTCTCTCTACCACATATCCTTGAGGTTTTTTTCTGCCAAGTATTAAAGATAAACCTTTCAAAAAAAGACACCTTTCAGTGATCCCTACTCCCTCCTTAGATTTAAAGAAATACATGCTACATAGGTGTGGTTTTGTCTCCTTTTTTGTCTGAATCCACACTTGTACAGATGTGAAGTAGAGGACACTACAAGGAGAGAACCACACTCTGAAGGCCGCACATGTGCACGCTGCACAACTAGGAACACACTCTTCGGTTACACTCATGCAGCTGAAAGAGGTCAGCAAGTGAACAGCCAGAAGGGCATAGTAGGGTGCTAAGTCTTGGAAGCCTCTTAGAGGCAGTCTTTTAGCAGATTGATTTTCATGTGCCTTCAGGCTGACACAAATCCATGCGTGAGAACCTCTCTGTTACCCAGTGAACTGGGTCGTGTGTGATAGCATTAGTTAGACGGTCCTAGAATGTGACAGCAGAGAGGGAACCAGCTGTCCAAGGCTAATGTGCCATCTGTGCCTAAAACACTCTGCCAATTGTGTTGGCAGAACATAAAAAGTGTGTCCCTTTAACAGGCTATAAATCACAAGCAGATCTTGCACACTGTCAATTAAACACTGATATATTGAGTGGCCCGGATGCTTCATTGACTTCCAGCCTATTGACTCTGACATTCGGTGGTATAACCACTACAGAGGTCATGAGCTACAAAATGAAAAACTTCATAGTAAAGTTAAGGCACCAGAGCAGCCTGAACAGCTCCTCAGGTGACAGGTCCATGTTTACTGACATCCATTCAACAGTCACATTTGGTAATGGCTTTAACTACTTGAGACAAAGTTCTCTTTACCCTTACTCCTAGGAGACTGGGTTGGGTGTTTTTCCATTTTTCTAGTTACAACCATAGGCAAAAACATCCACTTTGTCTCACAAGTGGTGTTTTGGTGGAAGAGCTGAGGGCCCTAAGCCTGGGTTGGCTGGAACTCAGCTCTTGGCTGACTATAAAACACAGGTAAGCAGAGTTCCACATGCTCCACCACATTCTTCTACTAAAGCCTTACCAGTCCCTAGTCCCTGCAGGTCAATATGCATATTAGAAAACCCTGTGGTACGGCTGAGAAGGTAGTGACAAGAGACATCAAGCACCACTACCACTCACTACACAGCAGCCTTGGTCAGAAGAAAGGTCCAGAAGTGAGAAATGCAGTACCTATGGATTCACTTAGAGTTGTCAATGCAAACCAAAAGGAGGGAAAATCAAAAACTGAAATCAGTTTTTAGGAGATAGCCTCCTAATAAACACCTACTGGCTGCAGCAAATAAGACACTGCTATCTCCATTGCCAAATGTGGTACATTAGATGGATAACCAAATACCATGGACATCCAGAATGAATCACATTTTATGGCATTGTCCTTGCCATTGACAATGCCATAAAATACAGGACCAAACCCACTGATCCTTAACTTGTAAGCACTGAATATTTGACTGGTTGGCCAATCTGTGGTTTATTTTATTTTCCCCAAAATAAAATTCTGTAATGCCATCTCTTTTCCTCTTTTTTAACATAAGGAAAACACATGAAGTAGTTCAAAAGTGAGTTTACAGTATTACTTAAGTCTTGCTTTCAATAGCAAGAAATAGTCTGATGTATTTTGCAACTGATTCTCCTAATCTTCCTTGTCTTTCAGCACACAGAAGTGAGAAGTGATCAAACTCAAAGAAACATATTTTCTTTAGGCCCTTAGAAACTAAACAGCTCTACTGCAGATTAATAGCAGATACCACTTTTATGTTGCTGTGCTAAAGAGAATTGGCATCAGTAATTGGAAGAAGCTTTGATATCTCCCAAGAGAAGCAATTTAGCATACATCAAAACAAACCTAACGTGCTAGTGTCTTTAAACAACAAAATAAACCTTCAGGTACAACATGCACCTGATGATTCCAATCGTGTTGCTTCTGGGAAGTGAATCACCACAGACCAGAGCCTCTGTTGCCTCAGCAGAGGGAAAAGTCCTTCACATCTACACCTTGAAGATGACTTGTAATCATCAGGGGGGTGCTCTACCATTCACCGAGGCAGGTACTGCACAAACATATTGGAAGAGATGCTGGGTGGTTTTGGGTTTCATGAGGAAAGACGGTGGAGCTGGGGGAAGAAGTCTGGAGGGATAACTTTGACAGTGAAATCTCAATTTTTCACCATAAATTTATAAACCTAGTTTTTATCATGTTGGTGAGAAGAGACAGAAGATTCCTTCAAAGCCCCTTTCTGGTGCAACTGCTGGAATGCACAAGCCTGAACAGAGATTTCTCCCTGGGAATTAATACACCAGGATTAGTGGATGCTTTGGAGTATTCACATTGCAAGACATGAAGAGAAAATTACTACTACATTTAACTGGTGCTTTTCAGAACCTGACCTGCATCATCACCTATAAGAAAAGCAGTAAGGGCAATTTTCCAGACAGCCATTGAATTTGTAACCTCCACTGACTATCTGTGAACAAAACAGCACTTTAAAACCTATGTGAAACTCTTCCCTAAAATAAGTTACTTCCAAATGAGCTAAACAAAAAAACCCAAAACCACCCAAACAAACAAAGAACCCACTAAAAAAGAGCTGCATGTTACAGACTTGAGAGTAAAGGTATGAAACTCAGTAAGCATCTTGCCATCATAAGATCCTTGTAAAAAACCAAGACCAATGAAAATTCAAAGTGAAAGAAATGCGTAGAACAAAAAGATATATTAACTATTGATGGCAATATCATAGTGCCTGCACTCGATCTATTTGCACCAGAATCACAAGAAGCTGTTAGACTTGCTAGGGAACTACTGGACATGCACTTTCAACCCATCTTTCTGTTTTCCTGCATGCTTTTTCTACCAGCTTCCTGTTTTTCCTCACATATTTAATTCCTAGTTCTCTCTGAACTAATACTAAAGTTGCAAAACTGAAGAAAATCAGAAGAACAGGATTAGGGACAAGTTTACAAAACATAATAGCTGTATGGGCTTACAACACCTACTGCCAAAAATCTCTCCAGAGATCTAACATTATGCTGCTGTCTGGTATTCCCTAGCTAACCCCTAGGCTAAGCACAGGGAAATCTGCAGTAACATCATCTGCTGGTAAATAGAAAAAACAAAGTCATTGACTACTCCAAAGATTACTGAGAGGTCATCAGCCTCTTCTGTATACCAGGAGGTGGAAGAAACTAGGTTCAGCCTGAAGCAGAGAGTTCTCAAAGGCTCTCTTGCATGAGGTTAATGCATGCTTTCTGATTGCTCCTGTGTAACCCACAGCTTTTCTAACACCAAAGCAGAAGTTCTAGTGCTTAATCCTGGGTAGCTTTGTTGTACTTTGGAAAAAAACCCATATGCATATAATTTTTAGATGGAAAATACATTTAACAATGGAAACCAAAATACTAGTGTTACTAGTTACACCAGAGAATGGCATTACAAAGAGTTCTGATTACAGTTATTAACAACATTAGTCAAAAATGGAAAGAGTCATCGAAAGAGCTAAGCAAGAGATAGGGCAAATCATTAAAGCAGTTGTGCTTTTCTGAAACAGGCTATCATTTTGAGTTAGCAGGTCTCACTGGAGGACAGTCAGCAATCCCAGCAAGGTGTCTGCACTACTTTGAATTGTACCTCCTGATTTCATAACCAGCAGGCACAGTTAGTTTCTAACAAAACACTGCGTTGAAGGGCTGAGTGACAGATCTTCATCAGGAGACTCAAGTGCATCAGATTACATTATACAACTGTTTTAGTCATTCAAGACCAACTCCAGTATTTAAGATAATCAAAACTACATTTCCAAATCACTTTGTAAGGATTTGTCAAGAGGACAAAGTGGACTGCTCCTTCAGAGGAACTTTCAGTTGACCAGATAAAAGAAAAAGCTAATGAAGTTACTATTAAGCACTGTTTCCATGGAAAGACTTCTGTTAAAAGAAGAGACAAATGGCATCTGGGCATTGAGTTCCTGCTGATCCTTGAGCCAAATTCTCAACAGGGCATATGGAAATCTCCCCTATGACTTTTTACAATGGACTGCCAAACACTCCTTTCAAGTTAATTTTCAGATGAGCACATGGTGGTTCTTGCATTCCTTACTAACAAAACCCCACCATGGAAAAACAAAGAGGCCCTTAGCAAACAGTTCACAAACAGAGATGGCTAGAAATGCTATATAATGTGCATCTTTGCTTTCCTCATAGTTGAACAGCCAATAGCATCTGCCTGAAACATGCTGCACCTTCACTTATGAATTGCATGTCCTTTGTGAGATAGAGTGATTTCTCTGGAGAGCTCAAATCATGGCTCATTATTGCCAACTATCTGAGTGGTGTTCGAGACACAGCAGTAATGTTGCATTATTCAGAAATAACATCCCCAATAATACCTGTGAATGATCCCTGTAGTAAGCCATGAGGATGAACAGTGGGCTGTAGAAATCCTGGGCTCTAGGTACAAATGAGCAGACAGATGACAGACATTTCTGTTGTGTAAAGAGACCATGCAGTACTTGCAGTAATTTTTTCTTCTCTTCCCCCAGGAAGTTTGCTGCTTTTCCAGTTGAGCTAACTTTATCTACAGTAGTTTCTTTATATGCAGTATAATGCATTTGGTTTTAGTCTCACAATTTAACTACAGTAGGTTCTAGATTAGATCAGCCTGGTTGCTACTCACATTCTGATTTACAGATAACAGCTTTTCTCCTACGCACGCATGGACTCTGCATCTTCCATATCAGCAGCTGGAGCAAGCTGGGGATGCCTTTACATCAGCAAATTGTTTCACCTAAGCAGCAGCCTCAAAAAGCAGGTTAATTTGCACTGTTCAAGCATAATCACTTCAAAGAAGGAAAAGACTCATTACTTTAGTGGTGTTTCCTGGTCCACTGCACCACTGTTGGAAACTCTTGTCAGTAAACAAATTACACCTAATACTGCCCTTACATTAACCAGATCTCTTGAGAACATCTTGCTACACATAATGCTTGCTTTCACACCTCTGTAACTGGCAGAACACCACAAGTGTCTTCCTACCAATGCTAGATACTGTCTTCCCTTATTTTACATTAAAAAACCAGTAAAAAGTTGGAAGTAACTAAAGCTCATTTCCAGTGGCAGTTATCAAAGAATATTTTCTATAGTAACAGCCACTTTATGGTACTTGAACCCACACAGAGACTAAGGACCAATCTTCAGAAAATGCTGAGGATCCCCTGCCTGAATAAAACAAATAACAAAGCAGACACTTTGTGCAGGTCTCCACATCTGTGTGTTGCAATATTTGGAAGTATTGGCACATGTCAGAACCAACTAAATAAGTCAAACTACTAGTTTCACCTGAAGAGGAAGCTAAACCCCAACATTATGGGCAATTTTCCTGTTAACTGGCAGCCAGGACCATGGAAACAGATAGCTTTCTGGGAAGTCACCAGTGCAACACTGTACTATTACAGTTTAAAGATGATTTTAAAGGACAGACGGAACTTGCAAAACGTGCTGAAAACTTTGTTGGCAAAACAACAATTCTTGCCAACTAAATTTATCACCAAGTTGAAGACTCCTCTCCCTCCCAAGTAAGCCCTCCTCTCACCTGGAGGTTTCTTCAACAATTACTGAATTTTTATACTTCTTGGTGTATTGAGATTAGCAGTTAGTGAGAATTACAATGGACAAACTTAATCTTTCTACTCCAGCAGACTTAGACCATGGCTGGAGTTATGGCTATTTAAATGGATTACCCCATGAGGAATTTAACACCAGATCAACCATCTCCCCAGATATCACTAGACAGATATTACACCAAAAGGTTCAGATACCCCACATCCAAGGTAACCCCAGAAAGCCCTGGTGATCCTCTTGCCTAGCAGAGAAGTCATTACCACCAGTGACCACAGTTCCTCCCAACAGAAGCTGCAGGATGTCAAGCTCTTCTGGATGTTCAACCCTAACAACCATCTGTTAACCACAAGACACTTTACAATGTGAACCCCAAAGAGTCTGTAAAATAAATGCATAATAATAACACTTCCCAAGAAAACCACAGTATTTAAAAAAATCAAATATATTAGAGAACTCCCCTCCCATTGCCTTTGCACAGTATGTTTTGATTGCAAATTCATAGTATTTGCCTGCAGCCAATGCTGGCATAGCACAGGGAAGCTTTTTTGTGACCTAGTCTAAAGAATCCTGCTCTGGCAGGGGGGGGTTGGACTAGATGATCTTTTGAGGTCCCTTCTAACTCCTTAACATTCTGTGAAAACACAAAACCAGAGTGTATCCAAGCCAGGGATAAGGGGAAGGGAGAAGTCTCATGAGAAAGGATATTACATATTGGAAAACAAAATTATTAATGCAAGACCTGGGTAAGAAAGAACAAACAAGAATGAAAAACTATTTAACTCCCAAATTTTCACTATATGACAAAAAACATTCCCAATATTTTGCTCCCCCCACCCATCCTTTAATTGTGAGTGCATGTACAGGGGCAAAACATGTGGCACTACAGAAATCTCATCAGACCTGCAAGAAACCAGAAGGAGTCTGGAAACATCATAGGCAATTCTGACCAGGAAAACTTTCATGTCATCTGAAGCCCTCCTCTGACTGCTCAAGTGAGACTCAACACTACATCTAAAGGAATTACTGCATATCATCAAGGACAGAAGTAAACCATCAGCAGGTCTTCGTAGTTTTAGGGCTGTTGTGTTTCTGTTTGGTTTTGGGGTGGGGTTTTTTTTGTTGCTTTTGTTTTGTGGGCCTTTTGTTTGGTTGGGGTTTTTTTCCCCCCCTGAGCTGAAGTTGTCAGCAAATCTTTTTGAGTGACCCTTTG
Organism: Galbula dea; assembly: GCA_013399015.1. Taxonomy (NCBI): domain Eukaryota; kingdom Metazoa; phylum Chordata; class Aves; order Piciformes; family Galbulidae; genus Galbula; species Galbula dea. The sequence goes on from VWZX01006713.1 coordinate 70,533, forward strand.
GTCCAATGACATCTCAGGGAGAGCTTGTTTCCCAGCTGCCCTTCAATACAGAAAGAGTAGCCCAGAAAAGAGTAGTAGATTTCACAAGTGTTTACACAAATTCTTACAACTTCACCAGGCCCTCTCCCCCCAAAAAAAAATGGAAAAAAATCAGCACCAGAAGAGTGGCAGGAACTGCCAAGACTCTGCCTCAGGTGCTAACGCATTGCTGCTGGAATGAAAAGTGATATTCACAAATCAGCGTGCAACCAACATAAGTGTAATCTGTGCTTTGGTTTCTGAGGCAAGCCCAAGGCTTGGGAGAAAGGGAGCTGCTAAACCTTACTCTAAATTACACATGAGCATAAAAATAATCTGTTGTGGGGCTTAGGAAAAAAGAAATCCAACAGGACTGAGACAGGAGAGAAGGATGGAACTATACCCCAAACAGACCTTTCACACATATAGAGTTTTGTGTCTACCTTTTGAAAAGGAGAGTCTAAGTAATTAGCAAGTCTTGCAGCAAACCCCACTTGTGCAGTGAGGAAGGGGTTTCCTAATCATTGTTTTCAATGCTTTGGTTATGGCATCAGAGGATACACTCAAAGGCTGTAAGGATCTGATCCAGAGAACCTGGAAGCACTGCTGGTCTGACCTTCCCTTTCTGTCTGTTCTTTCTTTGTTATTAACTCCAGCAAACCTTGGTGGACTGCTGATTTTGCTGACAAACACTGACTGCATGAACTTGGGGGAAAGACATCTTAACAGATATTAAAAAAAAAACACCACAGAAAACAAAAACAACCAACCAAAACCCCCAACAAAACAGCAAACTGGGAGCTGCAGCAAATGAACATTGTGTCATGTTGCTCAAGACAACACAGGAAATGAATGCAGAGTCATGCAAGTGTGACTCAGTGCATTCTTACATCACAACCATCATCAGCTTTGTTCCAGCTCCAAAATGTGTGTTTTGGAGATGGCCATTTCAAAGCAGGCACCAATCACTTTTAACTGATTCAGGCTTATTTACTGACTCTCTATTTTTCTTGGATAAATACATTACTTTCAATAAGAAAACCTGAAAAATGTTGCCTTTCTGATGTGATGGGTAATACAGCAGAGATTCATAATGGAACTAGCCAATTTTCCTGACAAGATGCATTGACTCTAGAGTAATCAAAACATACAACCACATCCCTTAGCCTCCTTTGACACTGGTCCTCAGTTACATCTCAATATGTTGTGAGCTAAAAATGATATATGCCAGAACTATGAATGCTAAACAGGCTAACTAACACTAGCAGTGAAAAGCAAAGAACATCTGAATATGAATTGGTATTCTCCAATTAAATAGCTCTGATTTTGATAGCTAGTAAACATATTTATAATCATTCAGATGCTAAAATATGTGCTTCTAGTCTTTGGATGAATAAACATGAAAGCTGTGCCTGTTGATAAGTACTTACACATTCATTTCTTTAGTTGGAATACAAATCACACAACTTTTGGGGTTTTTTTCCCCTTATAATTAAATGAGCTAGGATTCTTTTAGCAAGTCTATGTCACTGTAACACCACCACTGACTATGAATGGTGTACAAAACCATTATTTGACTCCACCAGTGTTCTGACAAAAGCCTTCCACACAGAGACAAAACTTCTTCAGCATTTATCACTTGGGTGGATCAATGTACTGCTTCCTTTCTTTCTTTAAAAAGAAGATGCATTCTCAATTCAGCATCTTATGTACAATTACCATATTTTGATTATCTTCACAAAGAATAATACAGTGTGATTAAAAGTTTGAGGAAGGGGAAAAAAACCTCACACTCAAAAAACCCCAACCAACCAAAAATTAAAAACATACAAACAAAAATCAAAGGAAGAGGTAGTTAACTGTCATTTTTAAGGACATTTTCAACCATTAAATGGCAGAGCAGGAAAAAGGAAGGGGGCATGCAGCATCCAAAACCTACAAGCAGCTTGGAGGAAGGATCTCTTGGCATGAATCTGCCTTTCTCCGAGTCTGAGCAGGCTGCATTTTACCTCTCCTGTGAGTTTTGGAAGCAACAGAAGTGACAAGGGAGGCAAAATATAGCAATCCAAATACATATTTGGACACAATAATTTAGCTAGTGAATACAGCATAAAACCACAACTGCTCTTCTGCTCTTAACAACTGCTTCAAGACCTCCTACAAAGGTAAGCAGAGGAAGCAAGATCTCTCCATGTGGACACCCACCTGCCCAGCAGCACTAACAAAGCTGACAAGAGCCATCTGAGGCACAGGGCCCTTACTCCCAGAATGAGAAGATCAGTGCACAAAAGATGGAGCTGGTGAATACTCAAAAGACCTAAGAGGCAGAGAAGAGTCATCATCCTGAAGAGTCAAGAAGCATAGAAACATTCTGGAGGACCTAAAACCCAAAAGGTAGTTTACAAAGCAGTCAAATATTGCTCCAACTACTGCAACATCCTCTTTTTTCCACTCTCATGAAAGCTTAGGTACTTTACCTTCCCCCTCAGCTCAATATTTAATTGGAATTATGTTACCTAAAATTGCCCCTCTATATCTTACCCTGCCTGAACTCCTATAATCTTTGGAAGAAGTGTGCATGTTGCTTAGTGCTATGTAATAATTACAGTACTATCTAGAGGTTTCTAAAGTCACAGTCTTACAAATACAGTACACAAACCAGGAGCCAAGCTGTTCAAAAATAAATATAACCATCAAATTGACCCTAAAATGATGAGAGAAAAAAAATACCTAAAAATATTAGTTTAGTCCCTTCATATTTTTTTCCTTTGCTGTATGGTTTTGAAGCCTTCCACCTTCTACTACATTTTCCCATGAATGTGAAGTCCAGAAATTACCTTCAAAAAATGAAAAGGGAAAAAACCCAAACCACTGGCAGCCTATTGCCTTGTAGATAAAGAAATTCAACAGCAAAGATTCTCAGAGGAAACTAAATATCATGAGATAAGAAACAGAATGGGAAATACTTAACAACCATAGGTATGATTAATATTTACTTGTACCAGTGCACTGTGATTTTCTAAAGGATGCTTAAGAGGGAATCTTCTCTTCCCCCACCCCCCAAAGTACTAAACCAACAGTAAATTCAGAATTGTTTTGGCCTTGTGTCTCCTCTCTGAAGTTCCTGGAGGACACCAAAGTCCACTGCTACGTTTTTCCCCCCCCTCCATGTACTTGACCCATTCAAGCATATGCCTGCACTTGAAAAGTACATGAACACATCCAGCTCAAAAGTGAAAAGCATTTCACAAATTCAAACTGATTCTGCTCTTCTGAGAACAACCTCACACTCCCAAGTCCCTGCACAACAAAAGCAGACCCTCTGTCAGGAACACTTGCATTCAGCATTTGGCCCTGACAGGGCTTCTTCCTTTTCACAAGAGGCTCAGTCAGAACCACAGCCTACAAAGAGTCAAGGATGCTTTGCAAACCCACTCTCCTTTCTTCAAATGGCATGATTAATATGAGCACAAATGCAAAACCTCACAATCTAAATTAAAATTCAAGAGGAAGAAGGGAAAATATGACACCCTGTATTTTAAAGCATAATGTTATGCAGAGACTGGACCACTTTTACCAACCAAGCAAGACATGACATGAAGTTTAATAAATATTCAACACACAAAACAAGGGAGAAATATGAATTTGATGAAGTTTGCAGGCAATTAGAGCAATTTATTTCACTATTAACATGACAGACTAAATGGAAACGAGCTATGGGTGAAAATGCAGTTTTACTGCCCAGCATTCAGACCACTGTGTAATGAAATAATGAAAGGGGTGAGGGGCATCCATGATTGACTTCTCTAGCCAGGCAGCCATCTATCACAGCCCTGACTCCTGCCAGAGCAGGGCTGAGCCAGTACTTGTGGGGATGTGTGCATACCTGCCTGTAACACTACAGAAGGGACTGCTTCCCACTATACTAAGAACATTTCCCACAAGGCTAGCTTAACCCTGCTTCTGCTGCACTGAAAATGCCAGCTGCAGTTATGGGTTACCAGGCTTCATTTACTGCTTGCTTTTTTTGGAAAAAAAAAATTAATAATAATTAGACATTAAGCAAGTCAATATTTTATCTGATTCCAGATAAACTGAAAAGCTATGTTATGCCTTTTCCACCCACAGACACTCCTTGGGAAACCTCTTACCTCAGGACTCTCTTACCTCAGGCCCTGCAAAAACAAGAAAAAATAGGCTGTGCTTAATATACCACATGCAGCTCCTGTAGCTTCCAGGAGGGACACAGATACACCAGAATGTAAAGACTGCTGCCCTTCACAATTTGAGTATATGTTCCCCAGTATCTCAAGATAAATGTCATTATTTATGCACATTAATCAATGCCTAAATATTTTCTTACCCTTTCAACAGCAGGTACTTCTCTCTGAAGATATCTAGCAAGCTGGTGTCAGTCACCAAGCTGCTGTTTCTGACAGACAACTCCAGCAGCAGAGTTAACAGTCAGTTGTGTTTGACAGATTGTAGATCTGTTCAAGGTTAATAAAAAGCTCCCTTTCTAAAATAGGTGCTTTGCCTGGCAATGCATCTGTGATAGATGTGCAAAACACTTACTCTAAATACTTACTCCTTTTGACTAACTTCCTCCAAACACTGTCTTTCTGCAAGAGGATTAAAAAAAACCCACCCAACACCCAAGACCCCCCTGAAAAACACACCTGCTATGTCTGCTTACTGGTTTATAACATGTAAAAACTAAAATAGACAGGTTTGGAAGGTCTGATTTTTAAGCAGCTTTAAAGGAATTTTCTTTCAGGAAATCTGCACATTATCTAGGACTCTGCCAAAAAAAAAAAAAGTCTTTATGGTGGCTCCAGCTGGTCACCCCAAAATTGCAGATACATTTGAAAACCTATTACTAAACTGTCTTGCACCATGTAACACACAACTTGGCTGTTGCCACTTACAACTTTAGAGCTGGTCCATCCACTAGCATCCATCACTATGGGAATTAGGAAACAAACACCAGTGAAAGACAAAATGTTTTCTTAATCTTTGAAAACCTACAGAGATGTGCCCACCTTCCCTCAGTTGTATTTCAGCTGTCAACTTACTGCTGAAGCAACTGGGACTTGGCAACACCAAAATCAGTGGTATCCTACCTAAAATTAAGATAATTTTTACTTATCAGAATTTCAGTTCAAATAAAGATACCCATGTTCCAATGATGGGAAACATGATTTACTGATCAATTTCAGACTGTTTCAAAAGGAAAAAGAGGGCCCTGAAAGCTTTGATCTGGCAGAGCTTGAGAAAACAAGTATTCTGTAGTGTCAGTATTCCCATTTAATTCACCGTGTATGACTGCAGATTTTCAGGAAAGAAACCAAGAAAAGGAAGGAAACAAGAAAGCCATCCCCCAAAAAATCTACTCCAATTGGCTTAATTTCAGCTATGCATGTAACAAATTCACCTATATAGCAAATGCTACAAGCAAGTCAACACAGGATCAATTCATGGTTCAGGCAGACACAGCGCTGTAGCATCAATATATAAGAGATGACATGGTTGACTTATTATGTATATTGGTATACACCTCAACAAAGAACACACACAACCAAAGACCATGTGTATACTTTAACAGTGATGAGCTAGCATACTAATTTGTACTAGCAGGTTAGATAACATCCTGGCTCTATTGAAATCAACAGAAAGCTGGTGATAGTCTTCAGCATGGCCAGGATTACAAGCCAGCACACTCTGCAGATGCCAGCATGATGCAAAACCCTCAGTTTAGACAGCTGCTTAGAAGGTCCACTTTCACTGAACCCACTAAAGAAGCAAGAAAAGGATATCAAGTATAAAGCAGCTCAGGAAGGACCCATGACACTGCTGTCAAATATAAAGTTTTATTTTAGTTTTAAAAGCATGTGTAGCACTGATGCACTCATTAAACTAAAAAGAGAGTGAGACAGCCAGCCATCTTCTATACTAAGAGGAACACCTTGATCCCAACTTGCAGCTTCATTGCCAGCTAGCTGGTATTTGTTCCCTTGTCAGGGCATCTGAAGGCTGCCTCAGTAAGAAAGAGCCTGTAGCTATTAATTTTTCATTGGAAGTCTGTATTGCCACACCACTGTGAGGAGTTATTGATAAGGAGAAATGAGAAATCAAAAAGAAAGCACAACATATTTAATCATCAAGATTTCCCTCCCTCTCCCAGATTGAAAATGGAGAGCACCTCCTTAAGACAAAGGTGACTGGGCACAAGCACTGCCAGAGGCAGGTTCCCCTGCTGGCACCCAGCAAACTCCACAGGCACAGCAGCGCTGGTGGCATTACAAACAACACACATGGAGCCCAGCTCAATGCCATGAGCCACTATTAGTGGGAGGGTAACGAAATGCTATGCCTACAGTAGAACAACAGGTACCTGCTCTCTACAGTCTCAACAAACCCTTTGTCTGGTTACCAAGTCTTTTAAAAGACTGCAAGAGAGCAGCACAGCAGAACTACCCACACTAATCTCTTTTTGGATCCTCCAGGTATAAGCATAACTCCTTAGAAACCTCAGGGGTTGCCACCCCTCGCTATTAACAGATTGCATTAATAACATTATTTTAATGCTTTTTCAATTTGCATTTATCCAAATGCCATCATGTTAAGCTGCATTAATTACATGCTTTTGTCTGGGACATCACATTTATAGTAGCAGCTGTTTGCTTCTGACACACGAGACCTGCCACATCAGAATTTTTTTCTGACAACCATTGCACTGAAGAGCTGGTGACACTTCATTAGAGCTTCCCTGAAGTTTCAGAGACATTGTGGCTCTGCATGCCCTCCATATTTCCTGGAGCCACAGGAAGAGCTATGTGGAAACATGGTCTTTTCTGCAAGCCTCTTAGGCTTTTTATATATTTTGGGTTTTTTTTAAATCTGCTTTATATATGCTCTCAGGAATGGATTCAAAAAGTGTCTTTCCCTAGTAGATAAGCATGCACATCTTTGTTACTGGACTCTTAGTTTCCTCTGCTGTAAACTCAGTCCCCCAGAGCTGCCCCAGCCCAGAGCCTGGTTCTCCTCAGTGCCACATCCTCAGCCTCAAAGGCCCCCAAAATCTCCAGGGCTCTTTGGAAGACACTGACACCTAGCCACAGTGATATTCCCCCCAGAAAAGAGGCCTGCAGAGTAACATTTTGTGCAGCCTATGGTCCTACTGAGCCCTTCAGAGCAGCCTGGTCTTGAGGCAGCAGGGGAGCCAGGTGGGCATGGCAGCCATTTCCTCCCTGGGATCCCATTTTCCTGAGACCCTTTCTCAGGAAAAAAACAGAAGGCCAAAGGACAGGAGACATACCTGAAGAGATATGGAAACCTCCACAAATCCTCCCGAGGCCAGTGGAGTATCTTTGCCTGCCTTGACAGTATACAAATCTCTTGGTAGTTACCACTAAGGCAGTGGTGAGCACCCACAGAGGTAAACTCAAATGCCACCTATGAGCCAGGCATCACCAGAGCATTCCACCCTCCCTCTCACTATTTTGAGATGAAAATGCTTCCTGAGGAGAACCAGGTACTGTCCCTGAAGCAAAATGCCTCCTCCCTCCTCACCTGCAGCTCCTTAGTGAGGGGAGTGTCTTGCTGCATGTCACCATCCCTCACAGCAGCCAGGTCCCTGTCACTACCTCCACAAGGGCCAGAAATACCAGAGAAGTTGGGTCTAGCCAAAACAAGCTTCCAGGGAACAGAGGACTACACAAGCAGGGTGGTATTTACCAGAGAGGAGTGGAGGAACTTCTGTTAGAAAATACAGATGAGCACGCCAAGGTGCGTGACCTCAACAGCAGCAGCCACTGTGTTAGACTATGGCAGCTGGCCAGAGGAAGACCCATCCCCAAAATGGCTCCAGAGGGGGTCCTGGGAGCTGGATACCACCAAGTCCAATTTCCAACCCTGCTAAGATGGTAGAGCTTATTAAGAAGACTAAAATTGCTAGTCACGCAGATAAGTAAGATCTTGTTGGGAATGAGCTGGCATACCTTCTACAAAGGGGAATCCTGCCTCAATAACCTAGAGTCATATGAGGAGGAGGTCAGCTGGCATGTGATTGGGATTTTCAGAATAATTGGATTTTAAAAAAGCCTTTGACAAAGTCTCACACAAAAGATTATTAAGCAAACTAAGCTGTCATGGGCCTGAAGGAAAGTCTCTTTTATGGACCAAAAGCTGGTTAGGAAGCAAAAGGTTTCAGGATGAAGAAAAGCTAACGCCAGGGTCCCCCCAGGGATACATGTTCATGAGGACTTCATTCAATACCTTCATCACAGACCTGGAGAAAGCAGAAACTCTAAAATCTCAGAGCCTGCAAATGAATCTAAACCATTCTGGGTAGTCAAATGGCACAGCAGTTGTGAAGAACACGAGCAGAAAGTCAAAACCACCAAAAAGAATGTGCAAGTAGGAGGCAGCTGAGCCTCACTAGATAAGCTAAAAGGTAATATACATAGGGATAAGTAAGTTAATAAGTTAAACCATGCCTACGTGATGCTGAACTCACAGAAGTCACAATTTCAGATCTTGCAGTCATCACTGGCAATTATCTGAAATCATCAGCTCATTGTGCAGTAGCCTCCAAAATAAGAATCAACTAAATGCTGTGAATCATCTGGAGGGATACTGTGAAAGGGACAAGTGTTGTTTTGCCACTTCAGAAGCCCTTGGCATGTCCCCATCCCGTATGCAGTCTTGCTGTCTGGAAGATTGCAGCAGTTAGGCAAGGGATACAGTAAAGGGGATGGAGCTGCCACCTTGCACAAGGAGAGAGTACAAGAGTTCAGACTACCAATCTTGGGGAGGAGAAAGCTGAAGAGGGTTTGCTGGTTTAAGGTTTATAAAAACATGGAGGCAGTGGCTAAACTTAAGGAACTGCAGTTTGCCAAGTGCCACTAAATGAGAAGTGGGGGGAATTGGTGAAATTGGGAGGAGATTGATTTTTAAAAGAGAAAGAATTTCTCTGCACAAGAGGTGATGAACATCTGAGACTTGCTGACACAAGCCTGGGGAGACAAGCAGTGCCATGGGGACTCAAAAGGGGTTGGATAAACTCATGAACAGTAGGTCCCCAGACAGGTACTGGGATGGTAGGCAGGGACCTTGCAACCCCAGAACAACTGTGTGTGCTGGAGGAGAGTCCAAGCTAATGTAAATACCCTAAATACCAGTTTGTCGTGCAGAGAGGCAGAAGGACTAGTCTGGCTGAACCATCAGTCTGACCCAGTAGGCACTGTAACAGAAATGCAGAGTGCTGTATAGAAGGTCCTTCAAAATGCTAAAATGAATAAATAACACAATATTCCCATTTGAAAAACTTCCCTGTTGACCAAATCTTTGCAAAGCCCTGGAATATTACCACTGTTGATTTGTGAACAGTACAATAATGTACTTTAAAAGGCTTGAGTCACTGGGTACTGTAGGGTATAGGAAAAAACAAAAAGGAGGAGGAAGAACAATGTTCAAATCTGCCCAAATCATCAGATCATTCCAAATGTTCAGCTGAAATCTCTGGCCAGGTCTTCAATGCCCCGAGTGCTTTCCTCATCCTTGGTGCGTCAGTATGAATTATCGTCAACGTTAATTCCTTTGTTTCTTCCCTTTCCTAACAGATGTAGTAATCTCACATTTGGACACTGGCAATATTTCTAATTGTGTAATGGGGTCACAGATAGAATTAATTAATGATTCGAGTTAGACAGAAAAATCTGAGTTCATTTCTTGCAGGTTTTGGAGGGGTTACTTATGGCTGGAGGTGTTTGTGCAGGTTTCCAGCTCTGTCACAGGACCCAGTCATGCATGCCAATGAGCAAACAGCCATTTTGGAAAGAGAAAAGGCCGGATATTGAAGGACCCACTGCCACAAAAACTAGTTTCTCTAGTGGCAACAGGCCTCAGATAGTAGCTGGAGTCAATGAATAGCAGTACTGCCAGAAATTAAATTTTCCTGCTGGGAGCATGGTAGAGTGATTCTATTCGAGTGTTTCTTCATCCAACCCCCTACACCCCCCATTTTATCTTGTCTCTTCACCTGATTATTTCCTGCATACCAAAAGACAGCTGCTTTCCACCAAGGAAAATAACAGGAACAAATCACACATGCACAAAAAACCAGCATATTTCAAGGGCAATGGAAAAAAATCAAGGCCACCCTAGTCTTCAGGCAACTGTGTAAGTGAACTTCTAACTGGGAGAGGTAAGCTCCAGATCTGACGTGGATCAGATGCCCTGGGTCTGTGCAGGAGGAGTATAAAGCACAAATTACACACTTTTCCAACAGGGAGAGAGTCACACAACACCTAGGTAATCTAGACAAGAACACTGCTGGCTTTTACAGACAGCCACTTGCTAGAGGGACTGTAAACTGCCACAAAAGTCTGATGTAAATTAAAGGGAAACAGAAAAAAAAATATGAATAAAGCTTGTTTGCAGTCAGGACTGCAACTCCTGTTCTTCTCTGGAAGTTTTAAAACTTGTTAAATCAATCCACCATAGATTAGATGTATCTAAGGTTAAACATCTAGCAAAAATGAGACTGCTCACCTAATAATGCAGTCTGAGAATTATTGCCTCTTAACAACTCTGAGATGATTATGTTTCACAGCTTTCAACAATAACAACAAGATTTACATTACCAGTGTCTAGTTGTTTTGGGTGGCTTCAGTCTGGGCTATGAAACTTACCTGAGACAGACTTTTCTGAAAAAGGCTGTGTCCCATCTCTGAACTTCCAGTTTCTAGTGTCCAAATTCACTACTTTTTGCAGCAAGAGGCTTTAAAAAAAAAACAGCTACCCAAGCCCTCTAGAAGAATAATGCACATACATACATAAAATATTGCAGTGCAAATATATGACTCTACATCTGTTGTAAAGCTGATCTAGTGTAACAATAGAAAACCTATAGTCATCCTTGGAGCTGTAATTATTCATCACTGAAGAACATTTAAACAGATATTGGGTCAGCACAAACAACCCAAATGCCACTTCTCCACATGACTAACACAAGAAAGGTCTATCCATAGTGCCTGGTGCTTGTACAGCCTGCTTCCAAGGTACAACTTCACACAGCAAGAGGCTTCTCTTATCTGTAGCCAGCACAAGAGCAGCAAGCTTCTGGCTAAGCCAATCTCAGCTCCACATCCTGAAGCAAAACCAAGCTCAGGTCTGTACTTAGGTCCAGCACTAGGAAATAACATTTAATCTTACTCATGTAGCACCAGCAATGTACACTTCTTAGAGACAAACTGAACCAACTCTGAACACACACACACCCCCCAGACAGCAGGACTCAGCTTCTATAAGAGAAGCAAAGTCCACTGAGGCCTCCATGCACATAGTATTATCCAACTTTTCTAGTCAGTTCTTGAATTCCTACTTTTACTGTCATGAAAGTTTTTCAAGAAGCAAAAACTGTTGACAAACACTGCACTCACAGCCTTGCTCAGTAAATTACTGCACTTCAACTCACTGCACCTCAACTTCTGAGGAAAACAAGACACAGATACCAACACCACCTCTCCCGGTGGAAATCGCCTGGCTAGCCTTTTGCTATGACCAGTATCCCTGCTCCCTACAGTTGCCCTTTCACTAGATTCAATGACTGCATATTTGCAGCAAGCAAATACTTACTCCATTTCCCACTTCATGTTCTTTCTTTCATCATTACATTTCTTTACAAGCTACATGGTTACTCTAACTCACACCAAAATAAGTTCTCAGGCAAAAACCTTGGAGGACTCAGTGATTATGAGCAAGTTCCCCATCAGAATTGTACCCACACTGCCCTCAGCATAGGTATTTTTCTTTTTGATTTATCAGTGGATGTTCATGGACTGAGTTAGGGAGCAGTTAAGCCCACTGGACATCCACATGTATGATCAAAGATCATCTTTTCATTGTCAGTATTGACATACCATACCTAAGGGTCTTTGTCAGTATGAGACCTCACTGATTTTTAGGTACTTGCCACAGTGAGAAGGTGACTCTGGTGTGAACACCAGTTGCCTTTAGTGAAGCAGACAAGTGCTGGCAGAAATAACATTTTGTACCTCTTCAGACTGGAAAAAAAAACAACACAAAACTACATACCATAACTGAAAACATCAGACCTCTAAGGAACAGCTTGTAAAACACAAAGCAGGAAGTGGAAAAGCTTTTAATACAAACAAAACCAACAAACCTGAAATTAACCTGATTTTAAGGCCATACAAGCTGCCTCAGTTAACTGAACAGAGTTAAGTTTGTGCACTTCACTCCAGGCAGCACCTTGAAGAGTACAGCTCCCAGGAATTCTCTCCTTAAATCCTCCAAGATTTATCCCACTAAACTCCATTTAGCCAAAACAACTGAATTTTAATTTAAGAGTTATGAACACCTTTTTCCAACCCTCACTCTACTCTGTCCTTCAGTTTTTCTGCTGTATTTCTTTTCATCACACTTCTAGTGCTTACTGTTAGCATACTGGAAGTGAACAGTCAGCTAAATCAACATCTACCTGTCATTAGGGAGCTAGATGGCATTCCCTGTCATATAAGAAGTAAAGGAAGATATGTCTTGATGGCCATCTTTCACCCCAGCACATGCCAAAGATGGCAGATGGCTGGAAGGACCGTGGCTCAATTTGCTTTTGATCAGCAGTCCAAGTTTAGAAGAACAGTTCTGCCCAGGCACTTCTACATTCAGATGCAGGAGCTTCAAACAGAAGAGGCACTTGGTGATTTGACAACATTCATCTCTCTCTTCTCTAAAGGATATGAAGAGATGGATTAAGACCAACCTTGTGCCAAGCTTTATAATACACTTCTAACATATGCTAGAAATGAATGCTTCTCCAGTGTTCTGGCATTTCCTTGAACTTGCCAGGGGAGTGAAAAGCAGATACTCAATACCCAACACATTACTTCTGAAAGCAAAAATACATTAACCAATATATTCCTTTGATGCATGGTACATACTCAGTTTCTGGTGTTTGCCATTAAAAAAAAACCACACCAAGGTGAAATAAATCAAACCAAAATAAAATATATAAATAATAACTTAGAAAAAAAACACCAAAACCCACTAACCACCCCATTGAACTCCACAGTCCATCACCAAGTTCAAGGGTTTTATGCAGAGGTCTGACACAACCATGAACAATACCAACAGTTGGCTGGCCTGATTCATCTTGTTAGTTCCCTTTATTTCAGCACGTCATTTGCTCTCCCCCCTCACCCCAGTCATGCCCTTTCCAACATGACATACTTCGTCTAGCTTCTAAGAACAAGACAGAGGGCTTTTTCTTTTAAAGAAGTCTGCTGCAAACCCTAAGGACACAGTTCATCTACTCTCTGGGGGTCAATACATTAGAGACAGGATGGAAGCAATGTAAAGTTTTCTTAACCTGTCATGACCTCTGTGTCTACAAGTCCAGAATGTGCAAAATTTCATTATTCCTTTGAGACAGACCCACAGGAGTCCATCACAAAATCAAAGCCAGTTTCTCCAGGAGGATGCCAACTCCCATTTTAACATGGGGGGCTACACTAAGAGAACTTCTCTGCACAGGGATTTTGAGACCATTACTGCCAGTCTTAAAGTTTATACACTAGCCTGAGTCAAAAAAACACAGGTACAAGAAGATGCATGGTGTATGGGCATGTGCATTATTGCAGACCACACAGAAAGAAAATTAAACCANAATGTCCCCTTCCCCAGCTGGGCCAGCAAGGGGGAAAGGGCATGAGGAAACAGGAGAGCCCTCAAGATCACCATCACCTTCAAAGCCTTCCACAAAGCAAATGATGCTACTGACCAACAAAATAAAGATTCCACAAACCATCAAACTGTAAATCCTCCCACAAAATAATTTTGTAAAGACTAGTAGCAATGGCTGATATGTACCATGTACAGAGATGTGGAACACACCAAGAAAAGTGCCAGCATTGTTGCTAGAGAGAACTAGGGAAAAGACACTGACAACAACTGCAGCTTGGCTTCTGCAGATTACCCTCTGCTTTTCATAAAGTGCTACCTTCAATATCAGCTAAATAGTTATGATTCCACATCTATACACATACCTGTGCAAACATAGGGAGCTTGTTCTACCATCCAATGAAATGAGGTAGGAAACAGAAAACAAATATGCCAGGGATGGGTTGGGTTTTGTATATATAATAAATGCAATTTTGCCCAGGACATTTGACTGGTGGAAGGGAGGCAGTGCAGAATCTGAAGCGCCTCAATATTCACCCTTTCATCACTACATCACATTAAGCCAACTCAGCAAGTGGAAATGTAATAGCAAAGTTGTGGCTAGGTACCTACACTATGTTTTTCTTGGGTTTATTTATTCATATCTGACAAAGATTATTTATCCTTTGATTTCAGCCTCTGGTCCTGCTGCATATCAGCATACTGTAGTACCTTGATGGGAATGTCACACAATGACACTGGGTACAGAGGCAGATTTTTGCCATTGCATACAAACTTACACCTGAGTCAGTAACAGAAATCTCATATTCCAGCATTTCCTGGTGGGAAATTGACCCCTTTCAGCTACACAGACTGACATGCCCATTTGCTTTATTGCTCTGCAAAATCCCACCTTATTAGCAAACACACACAACTAGTCTTTGTCACTACAAACATAGCTCAGGACGAACTCACATCACCATTTGAGTGAAGTACCATAGCACAACAAAAGCAAACACCAAGACATTTGAAGAAAGCTATTTTGTGTTACAGGGTAAAGTGCTGTTATTCTTTATGTACAGACTCCAGAAGTGGGGACCCAAATCCTACCTCCTCCATCCTAGGAATTACAGAAAGCATTTTCCATAGAGAAATGGCAGTGCCCCTAATAATATGCTTTAACTTTTGGTTAGCCCTGAAGCAGTTAAGCAGTTCAACAAGATAATAATTGTAGGTCCCTTCCAACTGAAATACTCTATTCTGTAGACCTCTGGTCAGTCCAGGGATCTGTTTGTCCATGCCCTGGGTTCCAGGGAGGTAAGAAAGGTCTTTCTCTGGTGCTGCTTAAAATTTTTGCTATGAAAATAAGACTCACTTCTGAAATAGTTTTGGCTGATCAATGTTAGTGGCAGAGGAAAGGAGAGGTCCTGAACAGGTTTTTGCATATCCAGTTTTCCTTTGAAAATCTGACACGTGAAACATCACTCATCTGATTGCCAAGTAAAAATTCTGTATGACATGTTTCAGCTCCTGGATTACAGTGCAAAACCTGTGCAGCAGCTACTTTTAAATAACAGAAAGCTAACAACACTGTGCTATATACATACACCTCTTGACGTGCACCAAATATTTGTGCAGGCATTCATCTACACATTGTGCTACCTTTTATGGAAAGTGTGGGGGTGCAGCAAGTCTGAAAAAGACATTTTTCATTCCTAGCCAGGTCTGCAGCCCTAGTGGAACCTATGGGCCATATTTCTGATGTCTTTTGACTTATGTCTATTCGAGTCATTTTACTTCTATTACACCCTTGGGTGTCATTAAGTCCATCACACTACAAAACATACAAGAAAGGAAAACAGGCTTAAAATGCTTTGGGAATCTCAAGGGATACAGATTCAGGTAATCCAGTCAACTTCAGTGGGAGCTGGCCACCCAGCTATCTGAAAATGCAAGACAACACTACTTAACTTTGTTATGGGAGGAAAAACACCATATCTAGAAATGCAAGACAAGCATCAACTCCATCTCCCTTCTGGGGACCCTTGCCAATTTCCTGACTTCACATCTGTTACTTAAGCATTCAATTCACAGAAGACTTCAGTAGGTGAAACAGAGGAACAATATCCCTAGACAATAAAAACAGGGAAAGTAATTTCAGCAATGTGATATGTAGCAAGCCCTCTGATCACCAACTGGATCAAGTGCACTAATTAATAATGTAGTGCTCCAGGTTTGAAGACCACTCTAGACATACCTCACATCTGTTACTTGGTCTGAACACAGACAGGTATTCTTCATAGGCAACCCCCTTAGGAGAAGAAAGGGCATTTGATATCAACCTTAACTGCTGAACTAAACCTAAACTACCTAGTCAAACCAGACCTGACTGTAAACCAGATAGTATTGTCACTGATATGACAGATCAAGGTTTATGCTCACTGTTACCAAACACAAATAACAATGACCCAGACAGTTAAGGCTCTTCCATTAGCCTGCTGCAGGACAGTGGTGGTAGCTTCATCCCTCTGTACCTTTGTCTTCCCTTTTGGTGTTTTGCTGAACTGTAAGCTCCTTGTGAAGACTTCTGGTCCCTTGCTAAGTGTTTGCCACACATCTAGAAGACAAAAACCTCAAATGCATTTGAAGACTGGAATACAGCTTTTATTCCAACGTGTGTAAACACATGCATAAATCCTGCAGGCAGGAGGTGGCACTTTTCTTCTCAGCCCCCTTCCCTTTCTCACCAAAAATTCATCATGAAATGAAGGACAGAATAGTAAAGGTTTAAAAACTAGATCTTTAAACACAAAAACTGTAAGGAAGAGATCTTGGAATGTTAAAATTCAACTGAGTTGCACATGCAAACACACACATGCACAATATAAAGCTTGAATCATATTCATGGCATGCAGCATAGCCATCAGGGAAAGCTTTATTAGATCAAAATAAGCCTGTTGTAAGAGATTTCCTTGCAATTATTCTGCTGCCATTATCCTGGCCAGGCATTCATTCAGCTTTTCAAATTAATATGCTTAGTTTTCTGAGCAGGAGATCAGAATAGTGGAATTCTATGGGGAACTCAATTACCAAAGAAAATAATTGCTTGAGCATTCAAGAAATTGGAACTACATCTAATTGTGAATAGTAGATTATTATCTGGATTATGGAAGACACTTTGAAATTAACTCAGACATATAGCTCTGTATGTGTTGAGGATGGTACCTGCTAAGATTTCTAGGGCTCCTCTCAGGCACAGAGGGGCTTGATTTCAAACAGAAAACTGAAACTACCAGGGTGGTTTTGTTGGCTTTCAGACAGGAATGCAAAAAGCCAATACCCCTGCCAAGAAGTTAAAAAGCAGAGAACAACAACAACAAAATCACCAAGGGAGTTTGCTTAGGACTTATTCCTTTCCCATTTTGTATTCCTCTGTTGTGGATGAACATTAGCACGTTGCTGTATGATTGGCTCTTCCCGTGCTCTCTGGCTGTAGACTCCTGGTGTGTTCAGGTAGTGGCTATACATTGAGAGTGGCACAGCTCTAATAAATAAATGTATCCTCTAGCCTGTGAGCTCTGCTATAGCTCAGAGATGATCTTAACAGGAGGACAAAAAGAGAAAAGGGTTTAAACCCAGGAAGTTTGGTATTTTTCAGAAAGTAAAACAAGACACTTTGTAAGAGAAAGACTTAAGGATTTTTCTCACTGAGGATAAGCAAGCACTAAGTGTGGGGGGGGGGTGGAATTATAGCACTGAGGAAATACTTAAGAAGTGCAACAAACAAGAAAGGATACAGAATCTATAGGATGCACACTCAGTAAATATCTGGCAGAAATGATGCAGGAAGTATATGTAGCAGATTGGCATCAAAATGGAACAAAGAGAGAAGGAACTGGGAAGGTTGCTGAAGCTTAGGGAGTCAGAATAGGGACACAATAGCAGAGAGGCAACTGGGACAAGTCAGGGCCTGCAGGTACTTATGTGCAGATCTTACACCAGAAAAAATATCTATGGCATCAAAAAGAAAGAAAAGGAGACACTGAACTGAGGAATAAATTCGCTGCACAGGAGAGCACACTGAGAAAGCAAAGACAAAACTGCAAGGAAGAAGTGAGGAGGAAGTGGTTGTTTTTTTCTACCACAAAAATACTATGAGGCAAGCAGGCAGTATCACAAGCCAGGTCTCTCCAGAGATGGAGAGAGATCTGTGTTAGTGCCTGGTAAGAAAGCCACAGGAGCTTTCTCCATACAGATGATTTCAAACAAGTGTGCAGAATAAGCAGGGAGCCCACTTTCAGAGGGCAGCCTCAGAAACTGAACTTAGTTAGATTCAAAAAATAAAGGTTGAGGGCATTTAGTTGTTTACTACACATGTTACCAGGGAGAAAATATTTTCACAGAAAAAAAACCAAAAACTCAAACCAAACTTGTTTAATACAATGCTGGCACCAGAACAAAGATCAATGTAGGCAGAGTAGACTCAGGTTAGCAATAAAGGCTTAACATCCCAAGAATCCCAGAACCATCCTCTCAGAGACAAAGCTAAAATGGCAACCTAGCACTTCTAAGGCAGGGCAAGAAAAATTTTCCAGAAGGGATTACATGATCCAACAGTTTGCAAGAACTGGAGACTAAATTGGACAGCCTTCTACTCCCAATCAAGAGACCTCTCAGATTTTTCCCAATATTTACACACATTTTACCACCACAGCCTCAGTTTTGTTCAAAAAAAGGAGGCAAACACTGCCTCATAAAATGAGAACTCTGAATTTACTAGTCAAAATCTAGCTCCTTAAAAATGCCTTTCAGAATGACCTTTTTGGTATCACACTTCCCCACATAAAGCTGAGTACATGTTCATTCACAGCTGGTCAAAATGCAAATGCATTTCAATATAGATTCACCTCTTTCAGGGATACTTTCCAGACCTGGTTTTGTAATACCAAGACAACTTGTCAGTAACTCACTCCAGCAGCCTTTAAAACCCATCAGAGAGAGCTCCATTCTTTTTACACACCTATAAAACCTGGAGTTGTGACCAACTACATTTTGTCTGCATTCTGATTTCAGGTAGTTTGGCCAAGCTGCTCCAGCTATATGGCATTCTGACAAAGAACTGGTGCTACTCATATGTTTGGAAGGTTACTGCATTCCCTGCCACTTCTTACTGCAGAAGAAAATGACTTGTGCTTTGAGACTTCAAACCAAACTCCAAAGAGGAAGCTCAGAGACCAGAAATAGGATTCCTTAAGTTCTGCTTTCATTTCTGCCCCCAGGTTCATCACCAGTGAATTACACTCTAGAAGACCAGTTTGTTTTTTGTAACCACACCATGAAACACATAGTCCATGACTGTACAAGTTAGAAAAAAAATCAACTCTTCCATGGGTTTACAACTGTCTCCCACTCACTCAAAGAGCAGTTTGCTCCATAGCTGCTGGGACTTACCTCCAATCCAAGAAAGTCTGATTATCTTTTCACTCTTCCCTGCTTTCCAATTTCTATTTGCTTCAAAGCAAACTTAGGAAAGTCTTCCAAACTTTTAAGGAACACCTCCTGGCCTGCTCCCAGCACAAGAACTAAGGCCTCCTGCAATAAGGGGGCTAACCTATGTGCTCTCCAGCCCCACCAGCAATTAAAGAAATTGCCTCCAGCTGAGACCAGTCTTCACCCTGCTGCAGGTGAATTTGAATACCAATTCTCCTAAAGAGCTCATCACCTCTGTGAGAGCAACTATTTCTCCAGCCTTTCCCCTTAAACAAGGAAAATGGCTTTCAAGAAAACACCCTGTCCTGCTCGTTTGAACTTCTAGCCCCACAGACACTCATTGCAAAAATACCAGACAAACCACACCCACACAAAGCACTTTATAGACACCAATGATGGCCTCCACTTGCCTTCAAAGAGACATTACCAAGCTCATAGGGCTCATGCACAAAAATCTTGAATTCAGAATCAACAGATCATTTTCCAGACCTTGCTAGCAGCATACTGAAGATGTGCCAATTAAGTATTCATTACAGAGTGGGTTTCAGACACACATGACTTCCACAACCAACATGCTGCCTCTTCCTCACATTAGCCTTCTATCTCTTCATGAAAAGCCTAGAGTTTCCTCAATTCAGCTGCAGGAAGTTTGTATCAAATATATCTCTGTGCTAGTCAGCTCTCCACCTAACAATAAAAGGGAAAAAACGCAGCAACAAAGTGGAGACTTTGTGTCCAGAGTATATTATCATTGTAGCAGAAATACAAGAAGGATGAAAGGCCAGAGATGAGACATGTATCATAGAGTTAGAAGTATGGCATCTTTCACAGATCTATAGGCAGCTTAAGAGGACACAGTGTTACCACAGGCACATCAACTCCAACCTACTCATGGTATTCTAAATCTTCTAAGCCATTTCACTTCTGACTATTTTAAAGGAAAATATCCAGCTCACACTGTTGTCCTACAGCTGTGAGAGAAGGAGAAATGTAAGAGTGGTCACAGCATCAGCTCGTATCTCAAGGTGAGCAGGACCAGTTCCCAGCTCACCCAACACTGCCTTGACCTCGTGGGCAATCACTTGGCTTATGCCTTGCCCCCTGGCCTGTAACAACACTAGACTTGTTAGCTCACATTTAGTTATTGGGAAATAGTTATCTGTCTCTAGAAACATGTTTTCTTCCTGTTTAAGAGCCACAACCAGGAGCTTCTACCAGGTAGTCATGTGTGGATACTGCAAAAATCTGTGGCTTACTGAAAATGTAAAGAGAAAATACACTGACTTTGAATATAGGAATTCAAATAAAACATAATGAGATCAGTATCAAACTGGATGGAATTAGGTCATTATACAGATTGTTCTACTGAACCAAAATGTCCATTTCTGGACAGAAGGATGTTTCTGCATACTTACATGAACAGTTCCAAACTCCTGCAGGAGACTTTGCAGAACTCTTGCAGCAATGGTCAAGTCTAGCAACTACTGAATGGAAGTGACCATGGCCACCACTGGTCCATGAAAGGGCATCATCATGATAGAATGTGAAAATTAATGCACTGAAGCAACTGCAATCTCTGTGATTCCATGAAACTTCTAGTTTCCAGCCTATAAACACTAGAAGCCCTCAAAGTGCCCCAAAGATAAAACAAGACACAGGATTCAGTTCCAAAGTCATGGTTAATGACAGTGCATCTCAGAAGTGATATTAAACTGTAAACCCTGGTGGAAAAGGGAGTCTCTCCCTATTAGAGATCAGGGTGAAGCCTATGGCCATATTATCTTACACATCAAGCTTCAGAGGTTTAACACTTTTCTCCTAAGCCTCTGGTGTTCTACCTCTGAGAGATACAGGGTATGCAGGGGATTTAATAGATTTAAATGTGACAAGAGTCTGGCAAAAATCCTATATTCTATTTATTTTTTAAAATAAAATATCTAATAAATAGCAGAATCTTGGCATCAGTCTTCAAGGAAGATGCTAACAATGCAAGGTTATTTCCATAGAAATGGACTGACTTTGCAAACACACGGAGATCCACATAACACTGCTCTTTCATATGTAGTCATTACTCCTGTAGCCTACTAAATTTATGCTTCTAAACAGATTTCTAACCTAAACTTACATATCCTCCCTATTTAAACAGTAACTGACTTCAAAATTTTGATTAACTAGCAGAGGACCCAGGAATCTCATCTGAGTATGTGAAGCAGCACAGGAACCACATGGCTTCCAATAAGCTAATAAAAACCAACCAGAGATAACTGACTCTGTTACTAATAATCCTGTTTGGAAAATGCTGTGGACCATGGCTCAGGCAAGAAGGGCTGGCTTTTCAGTTAGCTCCTTGTTCATCTCCATTTTTCAGTCCTCCCACTCCAATAAATTTAACTAGCAACCTGTATCACTAGACCAGTAAATTACTGTAAAAGGAGAATATACTTCCTGTCTAAATAAATGATAGCTGAAAAGTTCCTAATGGGCCTTGTACGTGGGAAGAGGCTGGCTTTGTTTGATACACTGCATGGCTTTTTCAGAAGAAACAGAGACTTCATTCACTCAGCCTCCTTATCTACACCTGTCAGGGCTGCAGCTTGGCAGCTTTTCCACGGTGCTATGCCATACGGTATTTTCTCTTGAAAACCAGAGGTCAAGCCTGCCTATAGGGCATCAATCAAAAGTGGCCATCCCTGCATCTCAGCATCACTCCCCTTGATCTGGCACTACACCTCCTGGCCCCCACCGAGCATGAGCAGCTGCCTGTTCCCCTCCATGTGCCTGTGCCTTTCGGCACTGGGCTCATCACGGTGTGAGCAACGCATGACACCGATCCCCTGGAGTCCCCACAGCATGGCTTGGCTCAACCTCTTCCGTCAGTGATGCAACTTCTGCATCTATATTTTGACAGATTGAAGATTTTCTGTTTACACAATTACATTACCTACCACTTCTGCATCTTAGAAGCAGCCCCAGTGGGCAAATATGCCCGAAAAAATAATGGGAATGTATGTGGTTGCTTTAACTTCCCCAGTTCTCTTGAGAGTAAGTTGAAATTAGTCTTGCAGATGCTTTCATATGAGTTACCTTATGCTGAAAGGGATTCCTTCACCAAACTGAGTAAAATCTTTGATGAGGAAGAGAAACTAAGAAAATGAAAGTGTTGGCAATTAGCAGCCTTTATTTTATCACCTCTAATCATACCACATTTGACTTTGCACCAGCACGGCCCCTTAAAAAGCCCTGCCCTTCCTGCAGCATTAGTATTGCTTGTGTCACGTACCAATGCAGGGTGACCATCACAAGATAAACAACAGTAATGCAATGCAACAGCTACACTTAAAATACACATTTATTAGCACCATTCCTGGTTGAGCAGCATGTGCTCTAATACTGCAGCAGTTGCAGAAGTATAAATGCCAAAGGAGCCTAAGTGGAGCATGTCACAGGGCACTGACTTTTAAACTTCCAGCCAGCACAAACTTCAAAACGTTTGCTTGAAAAGCAGTCAGAGACTTCCATGTGATTGAAGCAATGTATGGTCCTTCACTTACACCACCAATCCCATGCTCTCTGTAGTCCCTGAATTAAAAACTTCCCGTTTTTAACTAAGCAAGCAAGATTTAGCACACTCTGCAGAGTGCACAATGGCAGTAAAGGAAACCTACAATTTCAGAACTTCCTGCCAGGAGCAGACGTCACCCTCAGGAGGTTTGCAAAAATCTTCATCAAGATATCTCCAAAAGCACCTGCAATTAGGAAAAGGCATGAAAAGAATTACTACACCCCTCCTATTAATGTCAGCTGGAGCCAGCTTAATCTCCATGCAAAAGTCTTCAAGAGCTACTCCCACAATTCTGACGGAGCTTCTATTTTTCTGTTGCTCATAGGATGCGTATTAGTTTGCAAGTGAAGCAATTCTGGCTTTGTGTGCGTGCGGAGATTACAAAACACGAGGCGCATTCACTCAGGCAGGGATGATATCACATCACCTTGTCTCACTTCTAAATTACCTTGCATACGATCACAGACCTCCAAACTGATCATGTCACAGTGCCAAGCACTCTCAGCACCTCTCTTTGGCTCTAGGTAAGGTTTGAAAGCAGCGTGTCACTATAGCTTAAGCTCTTTTATTGTTCATCGTACCGCTTGGTGTGAACAGCTTCTCCACTCAACGCTGTTCTCAAGCCTTTACAAACGCTTCATCATCTTTTCTGAAATAGAAATTGTTACAGTAATGCAGTTGTTCACCCAGTCATCAAGCTGTGTAGACCTTTGACAGTATGTGGTCAATGCCTGCAGCGCGTTGTCTGCTAGTAGAGCACGTAACACACAATGTGATCTAAGCTGGGCTCTGAATCCTTTAGAGAATAAAGGAAATTGTGACTCAGGCAACTCCACTTCTCCACACCTTGGAGCCTGTTCTCCTCTTTTTTCATCCAATCTAATGTATTTTGTTCCTGAGATGCCTCTTCTTTGACTTTCTATTCCCTTCACTCCTTACCTAGCCCTTGGCACATTCACAAAGTAACTATTCTCTTTAGAGGCAGGTTTCTAGAACAAGACTTGAAAATAGGTTCTTGAAAGAAGAAATCCATGCATATGACTCTATAATCACAGTATCACAGTATCTTAGGAGTTGGAAAGGACCTCAAAAGATCATCTAGTCCAACCCCCCTGCCGGAGCAAGATTCTCTAAGACCAGGTCACAACAAAGCTTCCCTGACTGGGAACTGAACCCAGGTCCCAGTGGTGACAGTGCCAAATCCTAACCACTAGACCACGGCTTAGCAAAGTACGGTAACAACCACAGACCATCCAGGAAGAAGAATAAACCCCTGTCAGATTCCTTAATGTAATAGGAAACCCATCTTCTCTTAGGTGGAAAGACAGTAACTTGGAATTTCTGTCTAAAAACCTACTTTGGAATTTAATGGAACTAGAAATGCTGATGTTTCCTGGGAAGAAACAGGAATGAGCCCCATCCTGAAATGATGTCAGTGATGTCAGAAACTTTGCTGCCCTGATTGGCACTGCCCAGGATACATCTCCTCCTCAACCTTACCTCTTCAGCACTGTTCTGAAATACATTTACAACACAACATTCAAATGTCATGCTCTTTCATTAGTAGCCAGGAACTGACAATATTAAAACTACTGTGCCATAAGTAATACTTAAAAGGCCTAAAAAGTTATTTCATTTTCTACTGAAAGCCACAGGTGAATTTTAAATTGAACAAGAAGGATATTATGATGCCTGCAGCCACTTGGCAGAACAACGGCTGCCTCCAAGCCTCTTACCAACATTCACCATTTAATCTGTTAGTTGCATCTGAAAATGGATGTGTGTGTCAAAAGGAAACAAAACAACTGGCTCAACAGCATTCAGAGAAGAAAAAAAACCCTTTCAGACATCGCTGCTTGACCTTGCAATCCAATTTATGTCATTAGAAACTCTCTGTACTAGGCTCTGCTTGGAGGATGGCACGACTACGAGAGGAAGTGACCTGCATTAGAACAACAAATACACCTGGTGTGAAAGCAGTGAACTTTAAAAGCCTTCCAGAAATTCAGAGTATTATTTAGTCAATCATATACCACAGAGCTGCCCCTGGAGCTGTATGTCATTTTGATAAATTAACTTGAAAGGCTTGAAGCATAATAAAGTCAAACTCAGGCCCTAGACTACACCAATCATGCTTGAATGCTGCGTAAAATACTTCCCACAATAAAAGTCACGCTTGCTACTGTTTAATGTTTAAGATAATTTTGAACCTGATCAAGGTCAGTGGTTGCATAATGTATTTGGACTTTGTTGGTTTTCTGTGTGTTTGGGTGCTCAGAATAGGAGTGACGCTGAAAACATCAACCTCTGGGGAATACCTGCCTCACCCACAAACACTGCTTAGGATTTGGCAACCCTGCAAAGCAACTTGCCAAAAAGAGGAATAATACTTTTTTCAGAAAGAATTCATAAAAAATAGGGCATTTTTGTTCCCCATAATTTCTCCATAGCCTAAAGCAATATTGCACCACCACCACACAAGAGGGTAAGTCATGCTACAGAGAGGATGGTACTAATTTAACATGACGAAGGAAGATTGCTGAGAGGACAGCACATGCCTTAAGTCCAAATACCTGTGGTGGGAAGACCCCTTGCACAGCACTCTTTCTCTCTCCAGGAACTGGTGAGTCCAGGACTTCTTGACAGATGACAGCTCCATGAGCCCTCCAGCCCTTGACAGGGTACCATGCCCTTGCTCTGACTTCTTTTTTCATAATTACACCCCTTCTCTTTCAAAGATGTCCTTCCAAAAAATCCACATTTTTGGCCTAGTTCTGATGCCGCCCCTCTTTTTGAGCATCAGTGTAGGACAGCTTGCCAGATGTTGCTGCTGCCTATCGACTTACAAAATGTTTTTCATGTCTGAGCAGGTTTTAGACTTCAAAGCAGTACTGCATTGTGAATGGGGATGTGCTGCCACTCTGCAGAGAAGCTGGGGAAGAGCATGGAGAGGGTGGGCTGGGCTTGCCTGCTGGGAAGCCTCCCCTGGAGCACAGCTGGTTTCCTAGCCCCAGGTACCAGCCTATCCATCTTTTTGGAAGAGAGTACAGCTTTTCCTGTTGTTTCTGACTATTTCTATACCAAAAATTGGTAACTCAAGCACGTTACCCAAAGCCTAACCAGGGTCTGTTTCTCTTTCCATCCTTACTTCCCCACTCTGCTGCCAGTGGGCTCAGCAGTGGGTGATAGGTGGCCATGGGAGGGAAAAGCAGTTGCCATCTCCCCCGGCCATTTCTGCCACCGCATTCCCACGCTCAGGGCCACGACCTGCTGAAGGAGTGAGTAATGCTCACACATTGGCCTTGAAAAACATAACCTCAGGGAAGGGGAAAAGAGAGCATTACTTTTCATGGGAAGTAAACAACGTGACTCAGTTTTATTTCTCAGGCATCCTGACTAAGTTGGTGCTGGAGGAAGGAAAAAAAACCCAGGAAGTTTTTCCTACTAACATTTCTAAAAGAATCAAGCATTTGATCTACCAATATTTCTTCACCTAGGTAGTATCTCTGACACCAGCACAGTCAATCTTACAACAGCCCCAGCAATTCTTGCTAATGAAAGGACGTAGGACACTGCTCATCACCCTAAGAAGCAGCTGAACTTCAGACACTTAAGGCACCTTCAAAACAGCTCAGCCACTCTAAAGTCTACAAAAAAATCACTTTTTCTCCATCAGCTTTCCTTGCTGAAGGCTGCTGAGCAGACCTCACTCAGCTCCCCTCCTGAAGGCAGCCTTGATGGCTCTGCCACACGACCTGGAGCCAGGCTCCTCTTTGGTTTGGCTCAGATGTGCCTTAAACTGGAGTCCCAGTTATCACATTTTTCCACTTGACTGTGTGGCGCAATCAAAAACTGCTCTGGTTTATTTTGCATTAGACTCTGGGCATTGCCTTCCTACTTCTGGAATGACAAATAAAAACAGAGGGGGAAAATAACCATCACATTACTCTGCAGAGCACTTGTGGCAGGCAGCTGTTAGCAGTCATCGAGCTTTATAGTCCTAATGCTCACTTCTCTCTTCAGCAAGCCCTCCAAATACTGTGCATTGCTCTGCTTTCCTGAAAGCCCCTCCAAGAGTGCTCTTTCCCTCCTCCCTCCCTTCTCTCTTTTCCTCCCAATGTCTCCCAACGATCACCCCTGCCCAGGAGACCGCACAGGTTCTCTGGGCTGAGGGAAACAAACCCTTCCCAGCTTCCAAATTTTAAACATTGCTTTGTTCTAGGGTCCACACCATCACCTTGGCTGCTTAATTTATCAACAGTACTTACACTTTTATCCTCTATGAATGAAGTGTGCAGCAAAAAAAAAAACCCCTTTCGGGGGTGGGGGGGGGAAGGGGGTAATATCCTTCTCGCCCCCTTTCAGCAAACAACCTCAGCCTTTCAGAGCTGGTCCTGTGCATCATTTCTCTTGGTGGAAGCATGGCCAAAATCTTCCTAAGATAGCAGCTCCTCTCTATTCCCCATTATTCTCAGGCAGCCAAATGAGACTCTCCCCATACATTTAGAGAAATTGCCCCTAGCCTCTGAGTTACTTCTTCTTACACCATATTTCAGACCTTAGCACTGCAGCTTTGGGTTAGCTACAAACTTCAGAAGATCATCTAAATTAGCCTAAATCATCTTCTTCCCTAAGGATTTTCTTTTGGCCATAACAGCCTTATGTGTAAAGAATATTTACTTAATATAAATATCCAAGCAAAGAAAGAAAAGCTGTAACTGGGGATTGGTCTCTCCTCCCAAGTAACAGAATCAGACAGAATCACAGAATCATTACAGTTGGAAAGGACCCTCAAGATCATCTAGTCCAACCAATAGCCCTACACTACTCTTATCCCTAAATCATCCCCTCAAGAAACACATCTATCCTCTTCTTAAAAACCTCCAGGGATGGTGACTCCACCACCTCCCTGGGCAGCCCATTCCAATATCTAACCACTCTTTCAGTAAAGAAATTCTTCCTAATATCTAATCTAAACCTACCCTGGCACAACTTAAGCCCATTCCCTCTAGTCCTGTCACTAGTCACAAGGGAGAAGAGGCCAACACCCGCCTCCCTAGAATGGCCTTTCAAGTAGCTGAAGAGAGCGATAAGGTCTCCCCTCAGCCGATAGGACAAAAGGAAATGACTTCAAACTGCACCAGGGGAAGTTCAGATTACGTATTAGGAAGAGGTTCTCCACCAAGAGGTTTATCAAGCA
This sequence comes from Galbula dea, assembly GCA_013399015.1. Classification (NCBI taxonomy): domain Eukaryota; kingdom Metazoa; phylum Chordata; class Aves; order Piciformes; family Galbulidae; genus Galbula; species Galbula dea. The sequence continues at coordinate 98,486 of VWZX01006713.1, forward strand.
TTGCAACAGGCCGCCCAGGGAGGTGGTGGAATCACCAACCCTGGAAGTGTTTAAAAAATGTGGAGATGTGGTGTTGGGGACATGGTTTTGTGGTAAGTATGACAGGATTGGGTTAACAGTTGGACTTGATGATCTCAGAGGTATTTTCCAATGATAATGATGCCATGATTTCAAAAAAGGAACATGCACACCCAGTGGCTTCCCCACCTCCTAGTTTTCTGTAAGAGCATCTAAACAAATGAGGGTGATACATCTTCTGAAGTTTCCCGATGTTGTTTGTGATGATAACAGGCAATTACATGGGATTATTTACTTGAAAATTAATCAGGAGATGCCCATAGTCTCCGTATACAGAGGGCGTTTTGCCTAGTTTAGATTTTTGCAGTCACTCTTGGTCACAACCAGAGCTGCCTGAAATACCCAACATGTCATGACCACATCCAGCAGCTTCTTGCATTTTGATTTAACTTTGCTAAATGCACTAGTAAGAGGAGGGAAAGAAAAGAAAACAAAAAACTGAAATTAATCTGCCCAGAGTCACAAAACCCCCTTCTTGCACACTTTAAAACAAAAAAAGCTCCCATACTCAGGTTTCTGTTTCCCTGCCTTTCAGCTGAGGTTGGATATACAAATGCCTTTGAAGTGGCCCTTTTTTCCCCAAGAGGAAGGATACCAATCCCGGGTGCTCCTGCACAATCCGCAGCCACGGGTGCTGTTAGCCAGCCCCTTCCCCGTGAATCGGCATCTGTGCTGGGCAAATCAATAGCGGTCTGTGCGCAGACAGAAGCCGTGTCAGTCCACACACAGAGCCAGTGGTGGGGGCTCAATGATGGGCTCAAAGGTTTCTGCTTGCTATTGAGTCCTGAGTAGGTTAAAATAAACCCTGCTTAAGGCAGGGAGGAGGGTGGAAGGCGCTACACAAATATATGCGTTGCCCCCAGCCTCCTTGTGCTGCGACAAGGGATGCTTGTCTTCTCTCCCTGGGAGATCAGAGCTACGGACAGTCTATTTTTCCAGGTTTTATCTCAATTAGAGAAAACTGGTTTACAAAGGTCTCAGACAGCATAATCAGCATGCTATGCTTAATATTACAGATCTGAACCCATGATTGTATTTAAGAAAGGTTAGTGCTATATGGCATATCACAATGAGCTTATTGTTCTTGCTACTGAGTAGGAGCCACGTTTTAATTTTGCTACTGATGAAATAATGAAAGGGCCATTTCCATAGGAAATCACAAGAATTAATTAACCAGAACACAAGGACCCTCATAACCTGCTTTCAAGCCAGGATTTCACTTTGAACTCAAGGACGTCCTAATTCCCATACCTCAACCATTCCATCTCTGAAAAAACAACCCTATTTTGGGTTTGCATGCAGAGAAAGAGGCAGTGATGCTCAGCATGCATATTGCTGTGTGTGAACTCACCTACTGAAGTCATGTTTATTTATTAATATGCATCCCTTCCCAAAGCACACTAGTTCAAGGTTTTTCCAGCTACTCATTGTAGTTAATAGGTCTTATCTTTCTTACCTGCCTAGTGGATTAGGCACAAACTTTTCTGTAAGACAGAAACCAAGTAACCATGACTACATTTAAAAACAGGGCTCCACAGCCTTCAGATTTTTTCCATCTTGAAAAGCTGCTCTGGTTTGTAACTTCTAAATTGCATTGTAACTTCTAAATTGCATTGCACTTTACCTCTGAAGTGTAATTAATTTACAGAAATGACCTTGATTTCACCTAAAAATTATTTTTAAAGTGTTTCTAAGGTGGATGTCACATGAGCTGCAGGATGCAAGGACATCTAGGCAGTTTCCCTGGGAAAGCAGAAGCACTTTTCTCAAATATTTTTAATCATAACTCTCAGTTTTCCTTTCAGAGATCACATCCTCTCATGTGGTGATTATTGCCCCATGATTCTGTGTTAAGGATGGTGAGAAGAGTGGCAGGAATAGCCAGACTCCCTCAGCAACATGCCGAAAAAGCACTTCCTGCTCCTCAAACCAGAGGTGAAGCCTTTGCAAGGTCTGGAGGAAAAACATATTCATGCACGTGAAAATAGGAATGAGATGGAGATCACTTCTGTTTATTCCAGATAATGTAGAAGGCTGTGTGCTGCAGTGCTGGATCTACCCACCAAATAAAGTTCATGAGTCAGGATTTGAAGGCTGACTTGACTTAAGCTTGGCCTAAGCTACTGAGTAGAAAAATATTACCTTCAGCAGGCTTCACTGAATCCCAACCACAATATTCACCCATAGATTTTGGGTTCTGAACAGTTCACAGCTCTAAACCTCTTTAAAGCTGGCAAGATCCTTGTATTTGTGCAACAGCTTTAAAAAGCCAACGTTTGTTTGAGCTTACAAACATACTGAAGTCTGTTCTTCAAACAGCAGCTGATGAAAACAGCGCTTCTCAATTGGACTAGTATATATTAACATTTATTAATTTCCTCTCACTCCTTTGGTTTAGTCTCAGGGTAACTAATAGGCCACGAAGACATCAGCTGGGTCTTGACACTGCAGCCACAGAAGAAGCTCAGGGGGTGCACAGAAGCACCCACCTTCTGCCAGCATCATGGACATGGTGTTTTGCAATGCAGTTCAGCCAGGACAGAGTTGACTTTCTGTGTCCCGCAACAGCAGGATGCCATATGCTTTAGATGGGCAGAGACCAATGGGATGAGTTTTAATAAGGCTAAATGTAAAGCCCTGCATTTTGGGCGTAACAACCCCCAGCAGCGCTACAGGCTCTGGAAGGTGTGGCTGGAGAGCTCCCCAGCAGAGAAGGACCTGGGGGTGCTGATTGACGGCCGGCGGAACATGAGTCAGCAGTGTGCCCAGGTGGCTAAGAAGGCCAATGGCATCCTGGCTTGCATCAGGAATAGTGTGACCAGTAGGAGCAGGGAGGTGATCTTGCCACTGTACACGGCACTGGTGAGGCCACACCTCGAGTACTATGTGCAGTTTTGGGCACCGCAGTTTAGGAAGGACATTGAGCTACTAGAGAGGGTGCAGAGAAGGGCAACTAAGCTAGTCAGGGGTCTGGAAAACAGGCCTTATGAGGAGTCGCTTAGGAAGCTGGGGTTGTTTAGCCTGGAGAAGAGGAGGCTGAGGGGAGACTTTATCACTCTCTTCAGCTACTTGAAAGGCCATTCTAGGGAGGTGGGTGTTGGCCTCTTCTCCCTTGTGACTAGTGACAGGACTAGAGGGAATGGGCTTAAGCTGAGCCAGGGTAGGTTTAGATTAGATATTAGGAAGAATTTCTTTACTGAAAGAGTGGTGAGATACTGGAATAGGCTGCCCAGGGAGGTGGTGGAGTCACCATCCCTGGAGGTTTTTAAGAAGAGGATGGATGTGTTTCTTCAGGGGATGATTTAGAGATAAGAGTAGTGTAGGGCTATCGGTTGGACTAGATGATCTTGAGGGTCTTTTCCAACCGTAATGATTCTGTGATTCTGTGATTGGGGAAACTGTGGCAGGTTCAGATGAGCAATTTCTCCTGTGTTTCTGCAGCCAAGCACTTCGGGAGCCGCAATAACAGTGGGGTTAGAGCTGGGCTTGGGCAGGGCTGCCTGATCACCTGCAGCAGTGGGGCAATGCAGGAACCCATGGTTGCAGCTCATCGCTTTTCCTCCACAAAATAACCTCCTCTCACCTGCAAAACCCCCTCCTCTGAAGCAGTTCGGTGGGCACTGCTCCCTGTGACAAGAAAGGCAGCTAACCTGTGCCATAACTGCATGCACTACTTCATTTATATTCAGAATGAACCCATGCAAAACCAAAGCACAGACAGAAATATGTGTATTTTGGCAGCAACATCTCTGAATAATCAAATCTACTAAGAGATAGATATATGTGTGCAAGCCTGTGTGTGCTGCTTTCCTGACAGCTGCCATACTATGCAGTACCACCCCACACAGCTCATTTTAACTCCCCAAGGCAGAGAAGGCAAGCCAGGACTGACCTGTGATGCCCTGAAACCCAGAAAGCTCCTCAACATGCGTGGAAAAACAGAAATGGCACAGAAAGAGGTGCTAAGATATTCCTGGTAGGTGATGAGGTGCTATGGCTAAAACCCTCCAGATACACAACTTACTCTTCATTTCTACTCAAACAGATCATGGGAACATGACTAAGTCAGGATGCACAACAGAAAAACAAACAAAGACCCAGCCAGTAATGTGCTTCAGATCATGACTCACACACTAACTTGCAGGTGGAAATTTTGCCCTTTCCTTTCTTCACTGAAGGGCTTCAAATCCAGCTCCAGCATTGTCTTTACTTCATTGTTGTCTGCAGAACAAAGATGTTGCAGCGTGTAGTGCCAGAAACACTTCCACAACAGTGAGTGACTGAAAGGAAAAGGTGTTTTGGGAGCAAAAGGGTACAACACATTTACTGTATAATGACAGAGTGTATATGTTGAAGAAGAAAACTGAAGCACTCTTTCCTTTTTTTTAAGTCAAGAAGGACAGAAACCCTCTCTCCATCAAAATAAGCAGCCTTGCTTTCCAGACAGCACCAAAAATTGCAGGGACTGGAAAAACATACACTGGTATATGACCAGAATATGTCTTGGCCTCCAGGAGAAGAGAGTACCAGAGACTTTTAAGGTGTTGTTGAGAATCATGAGAGCATGTTCTCTCTTTCCTTTCAACTACCAGGAGAACTGTAAACCTGATGTATAGCAGAATCTAAACCAACAAAGGCTTCCAGCCGTCAAAAGCAGTGCAATGTAAACTTAAATATTTGATTCCTAGGAGTAGCCATATAACAAGTTAAGGGAACATACCTATGAGTGCAGAGTGAACTCATAACCACATCATTTACAATTCTGCCCCCAAGCTCCTGTATTTCAACACATAAAACAGAAAGATCATCTCCATATGGCTTTCTCTTCAGAACTTAAACAAAAAAATGTCAGAGCCAAACGAATGCATTTTACACCCACTCAGTACATTATTTCCTATCTCATATTGCAGAGTTTCTTTTGATTTCCTCAGACAGAGGTGGTACTTTGCTGTACCAGCTCAATCAAGGAGGTTGCTGGCCTATAGCCTTGAAACCTCCCAAACCATTATATCAACAGAGAGGGAAGGTTTTGGCCAACCAGAGTGACTGCTCACCATACAAATTGGGAAACCCAATTTATTAATGATAATAAAGAAGCAACACAAAATTAGGGGGAGCAGTGCCTTGTTCCCAATTAAGTCAATAGCCATTTTATCACTGACTGTGGTGGGATGAGGACATGAGTCACTGTAATTAAATTCTTTTTTTCCTCTTTGAAGTTTGGGCTGCAATATATTAATTTACTCTTCATCTGACAGGACATTCTGGCTGCAATTTATTTAATGAGGAGAAGTAGAGGAAGAAACAAATGAGGCAGGACAGCAGCAGAAGACCCATGGTGGGTTGAAAAGAGAAGAGGAAAACAGAGATATGATTATCTCCCTACTTGTCTGTAAGAAGAACCACAAACTTGAGCAAAATTAAAAAAGACCTCAAGAAGCTGATGGACCTGTAAGATGGGAAGTGGTTCCTCCCAAACCAAATAAAATCAGGTGGGTTTACAACAGAGTTTTTCCCAGTATCTTGTAGGAAAGTAGCAATGAGCAGAGGTGCAAGCACTAAAAGACTGCCCAGAGTCAGCAGACAGCATGCAAGGAGATCTCCCTCATCTGACACCCTCACACCACATTGGATGGAATTATCTTGGTGCAGGAAAACCCAAAGACAACCAGAATCACTCTTTTCCCTGCAGTGGACATACAACACGTCCTGGGGTGCAAGTACACCACCCAGCTCCATACACCTTCTCCTGAGCCTACACTGACTGAGTTCAGCAATGCTAATGAACTTGCAGAATGAAACAAAGTAGCACCTAGGACCCAACACCCACAGCACATGCATTTTGGGAATTTTGATGCAGCCTAGGTCCAACCTCATCCCATGGACTAAACAACTGTGAGCAACCAGAAAGCCTTAACAGAAATTTAGAGCACATCACCCAGTGGAGTTTCACCTCAAAAGAAATCCAGCACAGGGACTGTGAAGGAGCTCCATAGCACAAACTCAAGCACAGCAAGTGGAGACAGTCAGGAAATCCACTCTGAAAACATGCTCCAGATGTGACCCAGAATAGTACAAGAAAAAACTTTTCCCTAGGAAAAAATACAGATGTACCATAGGGAGGCCTAAGTGCTGCATATTACCCAAGGCTGACCTGTTCCAAGACCAAAGGCAGCTGCACCAAAACCGTTGTCATTCTTAATTAGCATGAAGAATGTCCTATCAACAGTCATGTAAATAGGGCCAGCCTGGGCAGATGATGGCAAGTACAGCTGCTCAGTAGCCACTCAACAGATTATGGGATCTCTGTACAAGGCATCAGAGTAATTTCATCACAGCTTGGACACTGTATTTGCAAGCATTTTTTTCACCTTGGAAGAGTCCACAATATACCAGAATTTCTTCTTTCCATACTGCAGCATTGAGCTGTGGTTACAGTAACATCACCCAGAGCCTCTGCACAAACTCCTTCCACCCTCAGATAATATGCACTGCTCTGTTGTGTAAGAAATGGATGCACTACTCAGCTCTTTGATTTATTCAGGTAATATCAATTCAGGATGACTGCAACCTACTGAAATGGCAAGTACTGGACACACATTTAAATATAGCTATCTACTATACTACAGTGATAAATTTAGACTGGCTCCAGGATCAGTGTTTGTCTCTATATATTACTTCACAGCAAAGCTCTATGCCACTGAAAACCTCTGGCAGTCCCTAAATTGCTGCTGTGTCACTTTTCCCCAAATTCAGGCTTTTGAAGAGCACTAGAAAATCCTATGGAGAGAAGAGGAAGTGTTGCTAACACTGTCTGGACATATACAGCCATCACTGCTGGCTTCTCTGACCCTGTTAGGCAGTCAGCTTGCTTGAACCACTCTGAACCATCACCACCACTTTTCTGTAAGACACACACACACACACAAAGAAAAAGTAACTAAATTAAAGAAAAAGGACATTAATGCTATGTAGCAAACACCTACAGTAAGTCTAGACAACTTGCAAGGCTGCCCACTTTTATCAAGTGGGACATGAGGAGCTGAGGATTTGCAAAGTGCCACTTCTTCCCCTCCCAGCACCACTGGGGCTGTAAATTCCCCTCACATGCCATCCACAAGCTCAAAACACACCAAAGTCTGCATTTTTTTCCTCTATTATATTGCCCTTTACTCTGAGTTTTGTTCAAAAGGTGTGGGGAGCCTGGAGACACCATCTGAATCCTCCTCTGCAGTAGATAGCTGACTTCACAGGGGTAGTTTTGGGACAGTGTACTACAGTCCCAGCCCTCTGTGACTTTGGTATGAACACCATGAAAAAATAATTTCTTTTTAGACACTCCTCCCCAAAGGCAAAATGTTTTCCTATGCAGCTCACAGAGTTATCAGAACACCAGGTAACAAATGCTCTCCAAGGGCAACCAACCCCATCATAAAAACCACACAACACCACAAAACATTACACCTTCCATTTCTTGCATGTGTCTTCACATATGCTACTTCTCTGCACGTTTAAGCAGCAAATAAATCAGCTCCTCACACAAGGGTTTCAATGTTGGGAACACAGTAGTAGAGAATTTACTCAGTATGTGGCCAGTGCAGTCAAAGGATGTGTAAGAAAAGCTTCAATTTCTGAGGTTTACTCCTCACAGAAGCCAGCACTACACAGCAGCAAGGCACAGGGCACCTGGGAACACAAGGACAATACTCAGTACTGTGATTATTGTGTTCAGCAAGGTAAACACTGATACCTCTGCTTGCTCCTGCCCTGCTCTGCCTGTTACTTCTGGATTGGTCTGAGTGATCTTATGTACAAAATCATGTATATATAGGAGGAAAATGAACAACTTTATGAATTTTGCCATCTCACACCAACTCAAGAACAGCAGATATAACTCAAAACATCCACTATGAATGTTTTGAGTGGTATTTAGTTAGATTTTTTTTTTGCTTTGGGTCATTTTTCCTCTCAAACTATAAGTTCACAGGAGAGTTTTACTACAAAGATTTCTGTATGTGATATTGCACTCCTGTACACTGGTGTTTCAGGCAACCCACACATCAGTGCAATGCCCATTCACTGACAGATCACTGTATACAACCAGTGTTACAATACAAAAGTTACAATAATGTGTACTATAGTTAAGTAAAGAAATACATTATTTTAGGTTGCATTGAAAATGTATCTAGTAGCAGGGTATTAGATGGGAAAATCTTCCTTAGAGCAGAGCAGATGAAAGGTTCATGTAGTAAATAAAAGGTAAGGATAGTTATTGCCTGGTTTCCATAAAACCAGAGTCCTTGTTCTGGCACTATCATCTCACCCATCTGTACCTCCCAGCTGGTAGATCACTTAACTTCATGATGGTTTCTCACAAAGAGGTCTGTAGTCATGTAGCCACAAAGATGCAGCTAGTAAAGGAACAGGACCAACCTGCATTCATGCTTTTATCTGCTGTAATTTGTTTGTGGTCAGTAAAGAAATGGATGAGTGATTTCCCCCATGCTGTGCCTCCTCCAGCAGCCCCAACAGACAGGTGCTCCACGTTCTGCTGCTCCAAACTGATGTGATGCATCGTCCTTAGGCAGCAAGCTTACACAAACAGCAAGCACTGTCTCTTCTGGGAACATTAGAGACATGCTGATGCCAGGGCAAGGTAAGTTACCACTATTTAATTCCTACTGGGTACAATATTAGAGAAAATGAGGATCGAACGAGCAGCACAAAGCTTGCAAGCAAACAGACATGGGGTTTATTATCTCAGCAGAGATCCTCCAAACCACACCTGCAAAACTATCCTCAGGATAGTCTGCCCTATTGGGATCTCTGAAATGTGTTTTTCTGCCAAAATAACCTCAGCCTACAAGAAGAATACCCTTGGCCTGATGAGTCCCTCCCAAACTTTCTGAAAAAGTACAGCTTTGCCTTTAGAGCAGAACAGCATGCACCTTTAGTAATGTCAGAAGTAACCAGCAATACCTCACACCTTTAGTAATGCTGGAAGTAACCACCAAAGTTATTGCTCAGATAAGATGAGTTACTGAAGGAAAAGGACCCTACCATAAGCACTGCAACTGCCCAGTGGAAAAAAAACAAAGGTCAGATAGCAAAAGCAACACTCATCACACAGAAGGGCCAGGATATTTGCAAACAGCCAAGTCCTGGAGATGAGATCCTACAGAAACACACTCCTGAACACCACAGCTCTGGCTTCCTTATGGAGTAAAGAGGCATGGAGACATAAGGCCCAGCATTAGACAGTGGCAGCACCTGGACTTTCCCCATGGGAAAAGGCACCTTTGAGAGACAATGGCTCAAGGTTACCACTAGCTCCACCCTGGTCCTTTGCTGGAAGGACTGGAAAAACCTTCATAGAACTCCCCAAGCAGACTACTCAAACACTGTGGCTTGCAAAGAGCAGGTCAGCTGAGCCAGCTAACCAGTTTCCACCTAGCCGCTCGTGTGAGCAGTTTGTCTTCAACAACTACATATAGCAACTTTGCACAGATTTGTCAACAGTTGGCTTTCCACTCTCCAAAATTACTTTAAAAGTAAAGGGAAAGCCCCTTATACAACCACTTTGGGAGAAGAAGATCCTCTAGTCTTTGAGCAACACACAGCTAGATGCCCTGCAAGACAGTGCCCTGCCAGTTTTCTGGGACTGCCTCAATTTACTGCCATCATCATGGTCCCACCACCTCTACCACCACTACCATCTAACTGTGGCAGAAAAAGGCTTTTGGTACAGAAACATCTCTCAGCACCTCTCTTGCATCCTCCTCTCCTCCATTCTTCCCCTTTACTCTGGTTTCCGTCCATAGCTTTTCTTTTTCTTAACTTCTCTCTTCCCTCTACCAGCACAAGTTCAGCCAGTGCATTTCACTCACCCAAAAATTACTTTTTGTTCATTAGGAACATGGGAGTATGTCCCTGTTATGCTATATTTACTTTAATGGTATTATTTAGCAACCAGATGTCTTTGTAAGCTGTGAATTCTTCCAGGCAGAATATACTCTGATAATCAAGGGAGGAAAAAACTGCAGCTGCAGCTGTGACTCAAGGAACTCAATTTGTTTACATCTGCAGGTGCTTATTAAACACCTCCTTACTAAAGAAATCTCGAAATTGACATATCAGTACATTTATTTTCACTGCTTATGGGGGCATCTCAGTGAAAATAGGATTTGGACAGCAAACTACAGCCCAAGATTTCAGTGCTGTACCAAAAGGATGCCACGGCCAATGGTGCTAACAGCTTCTGCAGGGAAGAAAGATGCTACATGTAATCAAACACTACAACTGAATAGTGAAATTTTAAGTGAGCTGAATATTGATCACATTTTTTACGTTATCATTACACCACTTGAAGACATTGTAATACCATCCCTCAGCTCCTGGAGAGCATCTACTGCCAGGGAGGCGATGTGCAACAGTGATTACCCACAGGACAGCATGTAATGGGTTCAGAGAGGTGATTGCTCGCTTATCCTTTCCTGGTAGGAGCAAGAAGCTGCTGAGCACAGCAGGGGTAAGAGCCCCTCTTCTGCTAAGTGCTAATTTGGGTAATGGATACAGGCTTTGGAGGCTATGGAATCAGCTTCCACTTCATGCACTCTGTGACTTCACACATAAACTGACTTTTTGGATGCTCTTACTGCACTACTCCTTTCAGCACAAATTATTTTATTTTTATCCAGATGTCAGACCCTGATGGCCTTAATCCAATTTCTTTAATAGTCACTCCATGCTTTCCAGGTTAAAAAATGAAGCCAAGTCCTAGGATCCAGCCTTGGACACAGCTAGGAGCAGCAGCTCTGGTCTCCTGCACAGAACAGCTAGGGCAAAAGCACACTGCCTGCACCATGCACAGTTTCGAGCAGGGATTAGCCCATGCCACAAGCAGACTAAGGGATCAGAGAGTGAGCCATCCTCCATGCACGGGCTATGAGACAGCTGCAGATGGAGCACTGCTAGGGCAGCAGCCTTGCGGTGCTCAGGTGATCCTCACTTGCCTGCAGAAAGAGGTGATGCAGGACCATAAGAGGGACCCAGGCTTGGAATCACTGAGAAGAGAGAAGAAAGAAGCCTGACCAAAGAGATGACAAAAGGAAAAGACAGCAGAGAGGACAACAGCAGCTGTGTGAGCACACGAGTCCTCAGCAGCATCTCCCAGAGCACTCAGCTCCCAAACAGCCAGAACCACACCGCACTGCACCGAGCCCTCGCTCCAGCACAGCGGTGAAGGTATCTGCAACTGCCTTGCTGGGGCCTCCTGTCAGGAGGCTTATTTACTAAACCAGGGAATAATGCATCTCATGTAATGTAATTTACTGCACAATTTCACAGTACTTCTAGAAAAACTCATCCTGGTGTCGCTGTGATTACAAGCCACAATTCTCTGTCTGCCTTTTTAGCTGGATGCTGATTTTGTGTTATTCCACCTGTAGTTGTAGCATAGGAGAAATCAGTTGCTTCATTATTTATTTATTTCGTTTATCCCAAATTGTAATATCCCACTACTTTTCCCCATCATTTCATAAATCAACACGTGTGGGGGGATTATGTTGACTGAATTACATCACATAATGATGCACTTCTTTTTTTCAGCACAGAAGAGTTAAAAAAAGCCCAAGATCTACAATTCTCAGGCAATTTTCTCCCCTCCTACATGAAGGTTTTCACAAACTAGGTACCTGCACTCAGCAGTGAGGACACACTAACAAGCCAAAGAAATAATGCACAGCAAATCACTGAACATGGATTTCCAGGGTTCATGTTGGCTGGCAGAACCCTGTTCCCCAAGAGCAGAGGGCTGGAAAGCACTGCTTTAATTATCATCATCAGTCTTTGAGACAAGGCACTTAAGAGCTTTAGCTGCTGTAAACACTCCCTTGATAACAAATAAGGAATCTGCTGAAAGAGGGTTTTGTGTGGGGAGACCTGAGTGGTGTAGTGGTGAGTCTGGGGAACACGCAGCTCCAAAACGGGCCCAAAAGGTGGAGAGAGGGCCTGTCAAAACTCTCAGCTGGCTTTGCCCGGTTGTGATGACTCTGAAGCTGATGAAGGCCCACCAGGGACCACCATCCATCTCTCTGTATCTCTCAGAATCCTCCTCTGGTCCCCAGTGGCTCGTGGCGAGGGACATCCCTAGGCACAGGTTGTTTCTCTGCATTTAATAATCCTCTATGGAGTTTTCATATATGAATATGTTCCTTGCTGTATTTCAAAACATGTCATCCATTTGAGTGGTGTCTAAAGGAATCTGGGAACTCTGGCTTAAAGCTGTCACCAGCATAAATAAATGATTGATACCAGTTAGGAGTTGTGCCTACTCCTGTTAAGAGATTTGGCCTCTGCCATTCACTGCAGACAGACGAGCCAGCTTTCCTGGAAGAGGTGGTTGGACTCTGTGTCTTCTCACATACCTGCTTTTGGCAAAAGCAACATGGCAGAGCAAAATCTCCAGTTCTTCACCATGGGAAAGCCACAGAGAGATGGCTTTCCCAGGATGGAATGGGGGATGGGGAAGGAGCCCTGTTCTCTGTGCACACTGCAGATGCTCAACTGAAAAGCCATTTTCTTGGAGACACCTGCATGGGCATGTCCACACACCTCTATAGGTGACTGATGCAAAAAACATTCCATTACAAGCTGGGGAAAAGGATTTGACCACCTCTTTGTATGGACCACCGAGTCCCACTTACATCTGCTTCAGTACAATGCTAGGACCACAGAACAAAACTCAAGAGCAAGTCACCAGGCTGAAGAAAGCCATCTCTAAATCTCAGCTTCTCTGCTCACTCATCTCTCTTTACCCCTTGATTTGAATAATTTATTTATTAACTTCCCTGGTTAAAAAGTTAAGCATAAGAAATCATCAAGTATCAACACCAGGGACATTTTACAGAGATATAAATGTATTTTTAATCACAGTCTTCACCCTGTCAGTTTCTATGTGCCAACCATAACACAGCTTTTTACTGGGTGAACAACAGTGATTAGGAGCTTCAAAGATTGCTCATCTACTGACAATACCACTGCCATTTTTATGAGGCTATGTGAGTATACCCCTCCTGCAGCATGGTGCCATGTATCTGTCTGCCCATAGGCAGCACATTGCAGTAAAAAAGCAGTAAGAATACAGAGGGTAATCAGCCCTTTATTTTGAAGGCAAGCAGGTGAAGATGAGTGATAATAAACAGTAAAGGGGAAGCCAGCAGTTCATGCTGCTGCCAAACTTACCAGTGACCCGTTTTTAATGACTGGAGCATCACAAACAGAGCTTGACTTTTTAGACAGAAAATGCTTAAAACAGTAAAAACATGAAGCCAGACACTAAAGCAAAGGAGTCAAAGAAAGATCATGAAGCATCTTGAAGGAGGGCTGAGAAACCAGTGCCTGAGCCAGAGCTGCCATATCTCCCATGGTCCCCCTGGCACCGCTACCTCTGTCCTCTACCAGGTACAGAGTGTTTTGTCAAAAACTTTTTGCAAATGCACCTTTTCCAGGTGTTTCCAACCAGAGCTCCTACTTTTATGTGTTATAAACAACAACATGCACTTCTGTCTCAAGCCTCTCAACTCCTGCTATTAAAGCAGTGTGGGTCAGCACCTTCACAGGCTGCTTTTGTGGAGGGGGGAAGGTTTGGGAAGAAACACTGCAGAGAGGAGCTAAAAAGGCTGATGAACAAATATGCATTCTCTCTTGAGAATTCTATTTTGTTTTTCCCTTAAAAAAAGGAAGAAAAATAAAAGAACCAACAAAACCAATTCTTTTTTTTTTGTTCTCCTGCAAAGCCAGCTGAATCAGCTCTGCCAGCACCACTGCATCACCCCAGTTCATTACAGTAAAATATTCTGCAGCCATTTAACAGGGGGCACCAGAAGCATTTTGTGGCTTCTTCAAGGGTGGAAGCAGGGCTAAGAACACAAATACAAGGCTGGGAGCAGACTATACAACCAAGAGACATCAGTCTAGAAAGGCAGGGAGAGGCCAATACTGCTGGAGCAGTTCAGCAACTATCAGCCTGCTTTCACACGTCCATAATTTCAGAAAACATAAATATGGCACTTAATATGACACAGCACCCAGTTCCCTCTTACCTTCCCCATGACATCTATAAGATCCAACACCAGAGATGCTGCAAGAGGTTCCCCAGGACCCTTGAATCACTATGGCAGATGTACAGGATCTATGATTTGATGCAACAGAGGGTGTAAATATTTTATCTTATTTTAAAAGGCAAAGGTTGACTGAAGGAAGCTGACTCCAAAAAAATAACCACCTTATTCTTATGCCCTTCTACCACCCTCAATTTAAGAACCTCTGGTTAGTTGGCAAAAGCAAAAAACATCCGCCAGGTGTGCTGGGATAAATGGCGTTAGCAGTGACTCAGCCCATGAAAACCACTTCCAACCCCTGCAGAAGGGATCAGAAACAAGAAATTTTCCTCTTCCCTTCAGTCTGAGACCCTGTGAGCAGCCAGGAGATTGCTGTACTTTCTGTAGTTGCTCTCACTTAGCTGAAAACATGCCCAACTGCTCTGGGGGGCTAGTCACAGGCATGGGCTGCTCTATAAAGTGCTAAATCCCAGCCTCCTGCCTACAGCTCGGTCCTGGGTACTGACATGCTGCCAGGGACACTGCTTTGCCATAAACTTTTGAGAAAAGCAATTCTTTATCTCTGATGTAAAACACCTTCCTTCCTCCACCTTCTCTGATAATCATCACACAAAAGCATCTCAGTATTTTATACAGCAGCATAAAAATTTACGAGTGGGAAAAAAAAAACCCCAACACTCTGGTTGCAGAGAGAGCCCTCCAGTTCAACAAGACTGGTTTAACGTTTCCATGCTTCTCTAACACACTGCATCACCTTTTTTTTGTTGCTTAAATGCACCCAGCATTTCATGCTCTGAGGACTATGACAAGGTGGGAAGCTTCCCCCTTTCACAAGCATCTTGATGGGCCATTGCTGCTCAGGGTGAGAGAGGCTGCTGGAGCTATTTCCAGCAGTAATTTAATCGATTTTGTAAAGGTTAGGACAAAATTAAGATCAAACTTCCATGTTCTTGACACTTCCTTTTCACTTTTTTTTTTTCTTTAATGGTATTTTGAAGAAATTATGGCTGCAATAAAGGAAAGGACAAATACATGTCAGTAATAGAAAACAAATTGATATTCCTGCTGTGACAAATGAGCCGTGCCATACTGTGCCCTGGTCAGAGGGGACACCCCAGCCCGGCCTCACCTAATGGGAACGTCTTATCCTCTCTTACCAGGCCAAGTTTCCACCTGGAGATTTGATATTTGCCTTCATGGCTGGTTCTTAATCAAATAAGGTACTTTTAGAATGAAATTACCATGGCTGTATTGCAGATACAAGACATCTCACTTCAAGGGCATAAGCCAACCATTAAATGACGGACATTAGAAAGAAACTTTCCTTGGGAGAAAGTTACTACATCCTGATGGTACCACTCACGTTTCTGCTTGGAGAATGACACTTTTGCACTGCACTGCACTGCACTGGCCATCTTCCCCATGACCTCGCATCTTACCTGGCATCTGGGACTTGGTCTTTCTACAGGGTCCCTTTCTGCAAAGGCATGTCTGTAAGACTCAAGCACCTGACCCCTGTGTAATGCCTTTCCCCTTGCAGAAAATCAATTAGGGTCACAACAAGAACGATGGTAGAGGATGGACTATTTATATGTAGTAGGTCAGACTCCACTGCCCAAAGAAGATGTGGTTCTCAAGCTCCAACGACATACTTGAGGAAGCCCCAAGAGCTTTGCCTTTCCCTTCAGTCACATCAGGATGAAGCTCCATGCTTGCTTCTGGCCCTCAGAGTCACCCAATGTCCATTCCCAGTGATATGCTGTGTCTGGGGAAGGGCCCCCTCCCTGGAGAACACTACTACAGCCACATGCCAAGGTTCTTCTTTGTTATAGCCACTTTTTAGGACTGTGAAACCACCCAAAACTTGCACCAGCAGCTGCCCATCACCTCAGGTGCCTGCCATGGGTCAGATCTGCTGTGCAATACCCAGAACTGCTGTTTCTGGAGAAGATTTTCTGAGATCAGAGCAAGGAGGAATCTCCTTCCGCAGTGCTAACTTCACTCAGCCTATCTATAGACCTCCATGCTGTGGCAGGCTCCAGAAGAATAAGGTCCTGTTGCATGCAGAAGGTAAAGCAAGTTCTTCAGCTGAGAAGGTAGGGACTGAGCTACAGATAAAGAAATAAGCTAAGATAAAAGTTATGGACCATCATTCTTAGTGGCATTTCTGCGTAGTTGCTTTCAAATTACCCATTATCCTAGGTTTTCTTTCACACAGAATCACAGAATGTTAGGAGTTGGAAGGGACCTCGAAAGATCACCTAGTCCAACCCCCCTGCCACAGCAGGATACCCTAGACCAGGTCACACAGAAGCGTGTCCAGATGGGTTTTGAATACCTCCAGAGAAGCAGACTCCACAATCTCTCTGGGCAGTCTGTTCCAGTGCTCTGGCACCTGAACTGGGAAAAAAAAAATCTTTCTTTGTTTTTACAGGGAACTTCCTATGCTTCAGCTTACAGCCATTGCGCCTTGTCTTATCACTGGGCTTCACCGAGAAGACCCTGACCCCGTCCTCCTGACACACACCCTTCACATATTTAAAAGCACAGATGAGAACATCCCTTAGTCTCCTCCAAGCTAAAGAGACCCAGCTCCCTCAGCCCTTCCTCATAAGGCAGATGTTCCAGCCCCTTCATCATCTCTGTGGCTCTGTGCTGGACTCTTTCCAGCAGTTCCCTATCCTTCTGAAACTGAGGGGCCCAGAACTGGACACAATATTCCAGATGCAGCCTCAGCAGGGTAGGGTAAAGGGGGAGATGAACCTCCCTCGACCAACTAACCACACCCCTTCTAATACATCCCAGAATACCACTGGTCCTCTTGGTCACAAGAGCACACTGCTGGCTCATGGTCATCCTTCCACCTTTTTCTCCTAGCTTGAAGATAATTCAAAAATAACTTGATTACACACACTTCCCATCAGTGGCAACAATATTGAAGAAAGGAAAAAAAAGGTTTTCCTTGTTACTGTCTAGTGCTCAATTTTCCAATTTGATTTTTTCACACATTTAATACAGCTTGTTAAGAAGCAATATCATCAAGAGTGGCAAGTATGAAGACTAGTTTTACAGCGATTAAATCATCTCTAAGGAAACCAATAATAAAAATGTTGGAAAGAAAATCTGATCCTGTTGGAAATTAATTCAGTTTAAAAAGGACAGACTTGCTAGAAAGGGCACTGATTACATCAGCTGAGGCACTGTATAAAATAATGGGTTTGGGGGAAGGGGCTGCTTAATTATTATGCTATAAAATTTATTATTATTGCAAATCAAACTATTTGCAGAGATTACACTTAAGTGTGTATTCTTCCAGTGAGGAATCTGTGAGATTTCTGTCTGGAACAACAGGTGTATATAAGATATATACACACATGCTGTATATAATATACAGTAATTAGAAAAAGAGGCAAATCCAAAGCTAATGCTTCCCAGCAGTTATTGCCATGAAGACAGATGCAATGCTTATAAAAACCAAATTTTGCTGCACGCAGGCAAGTAATATTCTGCAACACAGAGTTCAGCTCACGCTGGGGAGCAGTCTCCCTTCTCCAAAGCTTTCCCCCTGCAAAGAGGAGCCATGGGGTGAGGACACTGGTTAGGCACTGGAACATGCTGCCTAGGGATGTGGTGGAGTCACCATTCCAAGACATGTTTAAAAAACATACAGATGTGATACTTAGAGACATGGTTTAGTGGCATGGTTGGACTTCATGATCTTACAGGTCTCTTTCAACCTTAACGATTCTGTGATTCTGTCTGATTTCTTCTTCCTGGTGAAGCACAAATAAAGAACCACACCTGAGCCACCAGCACCTGCAGGACTACTGATACTCTTTCCCACAAAATCATTTTTATTTAACAGTAGGAGTATCACTACATTATAAATGCAAGCATGGGGTAATTGCATTATTCTTATAAAATTACTACTTTCTAAAGGTTTTGCAAGTAGACATTCTGGAGTCAGGCAAGTAAATGCTTCATCTGTATAGAGTGCTTAAAGACTGCAAAATTCAGACTCATACAACCCATCTCTTGTATTTCCTTTCACTTTTTAAAATGCTTGGCTGGACTATTTTAATTTTTTATTGTACACACTGCCTGCACACCACTGCTAGGCAGCATTTCAAATGACAGAGGTTAATCTGCATACATGTGCCCCTTGAAACAGCCCAAGCTCCACTGCCATCTGCCAGCAATCAAAGTCACAGAGTTGATTCCTTCATTTAAAGGAGTGAACTCAACTGCACGTGGCTTTAGGGGTAGGTGACACTCCTCAGGCAAGTCAAAGCTTTGGGATTCTCCTGCATTATGTTAGGTTATAGCAGAGCAATCAGATCTTCATTACTTTTTAAATATTCATGTTAACATCAACCACAGAAAGCCTGCAACAGCCAAACCAACCAATACAGAGAGCATCTGTTCAGCAACAGATGCATTGGGAAACTATTTTGACTGGGCAGATTCTGTGTGTACTTATATTTACACATATGTAAACACACATACACACACACACACATATCTAGGCACACAAGAGCTGAGTCTTTACATTAATTTTAAAGATGTTTAAAAAAAAAAAAAGGAAGAGGATGCAGACTTTGAAAATCAGAGATGTCACAGAAAAGGCTCACCACAGAGGGGTGGCATCCTTCCCTGTGTTTTCCATGGAACTGCCAGTTCTGCAATCCTTCATCTAATGGTGATACTTTTGGGAAGGGGAGAGGAGAAGTCAGGAAGCGGAGAGGAGGAAAAAGCTGTCCCAGTACCAAACATAGCAAACTGATAGCAGGAAAACCCATTTAATATAAAAGAGAATAGCAGGAGGATTGGAGAAACACTGAAAGGTTTCCCATGGTTCCCACAGCCACTCTTTTTTTGGAATTCCTCTATAAAAGATGTACCAACTTTTCAGATTAGCATCGATTTCACAGCATTGCATCCTATTGTGGTTTCTGTAATCCAACATCTTTCCCAAGCAGACCCAAAGGACATTCACAGCCTAGAAGCTAACAAGAGAGGCCAATGCACCAGAAGGGACTACTCCAAAGAGGTGAGATGCTATGAGTCTATGTCTATGAGTTTGCTGTTTTTGTTAAACAAATGGAAAATTGCAATTGTGATAACAAATTGGTCACTTCTTTAGCAAGATATAAATACCTACATCCCCAAGTATGCATAGTCCGGGGTAGCCCACGTGCCAGTGAATCCCTGTCTGGAGTTACAGAGGCCACAGCAGCCCTCAGCACCCCTCCATGGGTGTGGGGCAGGGATGCTTCCCTGCAGGGGAGTTGCACCCAGGCCATGGCTTGAGACTGCCGTTGACAAGTTAGCATTAGCATCCCACTCCTGCTCTTCTCCAGTTTCTGTCTATCTAGGTCATTAGCTTCAAAAACATTGCATGGAGGATAGGAAAAAGGCTTATAAGAAAAATAAACACATCTTTGTTTGCTCTGAAAATGGAAACTATAGGATTAAAGGTATCTGTATAAAAACTAATATCACAGATGAGCTGGAAGCTGGTTTGTTTTTTAAATCAAGAGAGTGAAGACCCAAAGGGATGCACTGTGCCATGTTAATCCAACAGCTAGTGGAATATCCTTTACTTTGTTCACCCATTTTATTTTATTTTCTTACCCTGAGTACTTACTCTTTGCAAGCAGCAATCTTTACCTACAGCACAGATCTCCTTCCAGTTGTCTGAAATATTTACCTTGAAACTTCATGCTGCCATGGTTAGCTGCAAAGATGCTTCTCAGCCTAAAATCTGGATAATTGCAGAAGATCAAAGTGAATGAGCAAACACTGCCTTGGATTACATGGACTGGCTCATCCTCAGACATACTGAAATCCAGCAGCAACTGGGAGCCTTAGGCAAAATGAATTCAGTCCCCATCACAATCTGACCAGAATAATGCTGTCTTCAAGGACATTAAGCCCTGCCACCCATCCAGGGAAAGGAAAGAGTCACAGGTTCAAAGGTACTATGCTAGGAAGTCGTTATTCCAATTTGGTGACTGCTGCCTTCTTTCCCTCTCCTTGTTATTTTGGTTATTCCTCCTTCAGTTGTGCCACAGTGAGACGCTAACAGGCTGACAGATAAACCCTTTGGAGAACATAAGGATGTTACATGCATCATGATTCCTAAAGAAAACATCTAGTACAGTACTAAGGATTTCACACAGTTCGATTTAACTCTTGTGTACTAGCATTAGGCTCCCATGAACACTGACTCCCTGCAAAGCTACACTCTCTGTTTGCTTTCTGCACCCTCCACTCAACCTCTGCTTCTCCTTCCCTGCCGTAGGAGCACAGAGGTGAAGGGCATCTCAGGATGCCCACGGCAGGCAGGCCAAGGGCTGTGGGGCTCACTCTGCTCACTCCTGGCAGCCACTGCCTAACCCTCCGATCATGTTCAGACTTCTGCTTCCACAACAGTGGCATGTTGCTTCAGGAGCCACATGTGTAAAAGCTGTGGAGAAAGCCCTGCCCTGAACTCTGAAATGATGCTTTCAAACTGCTACTATTATTATTGTAAGAAATGACACTTGTCCAAAATGGCAGGGTATTTAAGAGAAAATGACACTAATCTATGCAAAAGTAAATGATATAATTGAAATACTCATTTCTACCTCAAGTCAATTTTCAAGGTGGTAATGAAAACCAATATGGCTTGAATGGCAAACATCTGGCAAGCAAATCCAAGGAGAGAGGCTCAGCACTTGAAAACGCAACCACTGTGAAGAGACTTGGCCAATTCTGCTGCAGAAGCGAAGGCACACACTGTCACCATCCAGCCACGCTACTCTGCATAGGCTGTCCAGAAAACAAGGCTTGCTTCCCTATCCAAATTCCACCCAAGGAGAAGAGGAACTCAGAGGGCTGCAGATGTGGCAGAGCAACCACCCAAAACAAGTCCTCCAAGAGAGATACACTACTTGGTAACTACCACTGGTGGCAGTAGGAGGGGAACAACTTTCCTGTAAGAATACATTTTGTAACATATCATGCTCACCACCACTGCATTTACTCCCTCTTCCCAACCCCTTCCTGACACTGAAATACACCCTGGTGTCCTCAATAAAATCCCTTACCACAGAGCTGGCAACCAACTGAAACTTTTCTTGAAACACTTACCAATTACTCATTTGAAGCAGTGAAACAGAACAAATCAGTTTATGTGTGTTTCTGCTGTAAAAACCACAATTCCTTCAACTGATAATAAAAAGCTGTATGGAACTGCAGGACATGTTTCACCTAAAAAAAGTCTACTCAGTAACCTTTTTTTGCACTGCTGAATTTAAAGCTGAGAGCACACCGTGCATGAGAAAGCATGGGGTACCAGTATAACACCTGGAAGATGGGAATTCCTACACTGCTTCAGGAAAGAAATTGATTTTTCACTGTATCACTGCAGTTGTCCTGCTAGGAGCATAAATAAGGATCAGAGAAAGCATCCAGTCATAATGCTCCTCTCTTCTTGAGAGAAGTTAATAAAAACAACTTGTTCTTCTTATACAAAAACAAATTAATCTAAACAACAGGGAAACTGGATCATAGCTGCTATCGTGGAGAAGAAGGATAATAAAAAGGTACATTAGTGTACCAGATTTTTTTTTAACCCTCCCAAGAATCACCCTCCAAGGACTCCAGATAACCAAAATAAACAGCACTATTCAGGGGCATTGAAAGGACCTCAGACCTGGCCACAACGGAGGAAGATCACTTGTGCTCCATTCACAATGAAAATGGTTGCTGGAAAGAGAAGGCTTGATGCCTTTTTTTGAAGAAAAGCCAGTTTGTGACTAGCACACGGCAGGGAAGGTTGAAGAACACTCTGTCCATTTGAAATTCTGGACTCTGAAGTGTTTTATTACCCAGGTTAGCAAAAGCCTTGGATGAATCAATATTCTCTGTGCATCCACTGCACAGTTCAAAGCTGCCTGTCTGCTGATTTCATGGCTGCACACACATCCGTCAAGAACTCTAAAATACTGTATGGAGAAAATAATACAGAAAGTTCTAAGTCTCAATCAGTTTATCTTTTCTTTTACCCCCTTCTTATTTCCTGATTTTCTTCACTATCCTGACATCTCTACAGCACTCTCTCCGTTTCTTGAACGGTCGCCATGTATCCAACAGTTTGCTTCCTTATAAAACAGAATATTGAGCATCTCTCACATGTTTGAGGCAACCAAATCTATTTATTCTATAATGGATATTGCCTGAAAATCACCAAGAGTCCCACAAAGTTCTACACAGGTCTCCTCCAACATTAACAGCAGCAACAAGGCCTTTGCAGGCAGATTGCTATTAAAAAAGACAAAGTAGAAAAGAAAACACTCTGCTTAACTCCGTTTTCCTTAGTAAAGCACAGGAGCTAATGACTTTGCTTACAATACACTAAAAAGAAGCTGGATTGTTTAGGTAAACACAAGACCTAACTAGGGAGAGTTTAGAAAGGACACGATCAGCAGCTCATCATTGCAGAGTGTTAGCAAAGCCCAATACTGATTACTGGGATACTGCAGCAGAGTCTAGAGTTAGCAGAACAGGATTTTTGTCTTTAGTTGGTTTTTAATTGCACAAATAAACACTGCAAACATTTCACTACCTGAGCATGGTACTCTGCACTGGTGAGCTGGTGATGTGTCTGTGCTCATTAACCACACTAATGCATGGGCCAGGACCAACCTAATGGTGCCCACTGCACGGCTTGGCCAACAGCTCTAAAGCCACCAATCAGTTAGGACAGAGAATAAAAAATCAGACTAATTTTTATCAGGAAGCTACCCTGCACAATAACATAGTGATAATGTTCATGTTATGGCTTCTGAAGACTCATCTGCATCTGGGCAAACTCTCAGGTCTGCCTTCATCACAGAGTTATCCAGTAATCAGCAGGGCCCTGAGCAACTTGATGACAAGTCCACACTGGTCCTGCACTGGGCCAGGGCTGGACTAGATGACCTCCCACAGTCACGTCCAACCTAAGCTGACCAACCCACTGCTGCAAGACTAAAGGGGTGGAAGGATGGAAGCAATCCCCGGTTGAAGACCCACAGGCAGTCCAGGGAGAAGATACAGCCCAAATGACCGTGACTTGAATACTTAGGCTATTCTCTGCATCACATGGTACATGTGCTAACTGCAGCCTCAATCAAGTGCTGTTTTGACAGCTTAAAGTGAGGGAGATGGTTCCTCAGGAAGGAATTCAAGCTGTACCCACTGAATCGAAAAGCCTCTCTTTCACACTCTGCATCTGCCAATCTTACCAGTGTGCCTAGCCCTTGGAAAGACAGGAGAAAATGAAGGTAGTGTGACATGATATGGTATTTTTGAATATTGAATTTATGTCACATTGTTGACCCAGTTATAATTCACTACAAATTGCATTGTAAAGATTTGGCTAAACTACCATGATGTTGGGAACATCTTTGGTTGTTTTTTTTTTTCTCCTTTAAACAAAACGAGACCAGAAATAACACATCACACTCCAGGAATGAGTCTACCTTTGGGTTGGACAAGAGGAATGGCCAACTCCCAAATCCCATGGAGTTTGGGTGAGAACTAGAGGGCTAGAAACTCTCCCATGGAGGGAGGACTCCTTAAGAAAATACATGTAACCAGTGCATGTCACTACAAATTGATGAGCACTTTCACATGTTCATGAATGCCACTACAACAGAGGAATTAATTTACTGAAACATCCTGCAAAATTACTATATGACTCAGCAAGGTAGAAAACACTGTCAAGTCAAACAAATATACATTTTTATTTCACTTTTTATTTTTCTTTCCCCATCATGTAAATCCCTCAAGTAAGTCATTCAGACATTGAGGTTTACCAGGAAGCTCAGGCTTGAATGGGGAAGGAAAGCTGGTCCAGCTTGTTTCTGAAAGCCATTTTCTGAACTACAGAGGCTCAAAGGTGGACCAAGAGGGTTTGCTTTCTGCCTTGAGAGGTCAACATCTACCAGCAAAATTTGTGACATTATTATTTGCAGCCTACAGAGACCACCAGCAACAGACTGCCAAGCTGAAACAAAACTAGTTATAATCCCTTGTCCCCTGGGGAATAGTATCCTTTGGCTTTTAAGCTCCTCTAAGTTAGATTTTGTTTAATTATGATGATTATCGCCCTCTGCATGCTTTGCCTTTGTTGAGATGATGCAAAGAAAGAACAGGCATGACTTGAAAAACAGCTAACAACTAAAAAGGTCTGTAGTTTACTTAGACATCCAATTGCACTGGGTGGGAAAAGCATGGAACAAAGCACAACACAAGCATATACATTTTTTGTAATAAAAATAAAGACCTCCAACACACCACTCTCTTATCCTGAAGCAGCTGTCACAGCTTGAAAGTCTTAACGTTGAGATGGAGAAGATATTTAGGGATGTCTATTATTAGGCATTTGAAGAAATTACTAGGCAATTGCTAGACATCACTCACTCTCACCAAGTTCTTATTTATAAATGTCTAATAGGAAATGTCCCTCTACAAATAAGCTAAAGGAGATCCTGGCAGTGTTAGTGAGTGACAGCCATAGCTGGAAGATCTCACCTGAGTGCCCTGAGACCACAAAGGCACATTTGTGGCCAGCACAGACAAGCAGAGAGCTGAAATCATCTGGGCTGAACTAAGTCACAGGAGCTACTGTTTGAATAGCTTCTGGACGTCACTGGGGTTTTGCCACTGAAACTGGCAGCAGGGGAAGGCTCCTCCAGCCAGTGGGAAATGGCAGCAGGAGAGAGCAGAGGGGAGCTCAGTCCTCACTGATTTTCAAAGCCTTTCCAGGTGCTGCAGCTCCGTCTGACAGGCATCACTCAGAGGAGTTTACACCAGCCCGAACCACTATGAAAGACCAAGAACAAAGCATCCCAATTTTGCTCCTGACTGTAAAAATCACAATTTCCTTTACCATGCATAGTTAAACAAACAAACAAAACCCTATTCTCTTGCTTCAACAAAATCAGTTTCAGATGCTGAGGAAATACTCTTCTACCAAACACTAAACACAACAGAGGAAAACTCCACTGATCTTACTGAGAAAAAAAGCTCCCAAGAACACTAACTGGGCCAGGACTTCTCCCCTTGTATTGCAAACATTGCTGTATTACTGTGGTGTGCAGAATGGATTACACCAGCCTTACTAATTTGGGCAAGCTCTGAATAGCAGCAAAGCCAGTTGACAAGCCAGTGCCTTTTATTATTCTCTCATTGCCGCTTCCTTAGTATGCGCCCGAGCGTGCGTGGCAGAAAGCATCAGCCTTTTCTTCGTGCTTCCGTGCGGGGCATCGCTGTTGTGGTAACCTCGGCAGCATCCCTCCCAAAATGAAGGCTGCCTTCATTCAGAGGAGTATGCAGGTGTCCTCCCTTCCAGCCAACAAGGGCAGCAGCTGTACCAATGTTGGCTAAAAACCTGCAGTCCCAAATCGGGCATCCTCGTCCCCACGGGGGCTGCGCAGCACAGCCAGACCCTAACGCAACACCGGACCCCAAAACTGCATCTAGCAGTCAGGGATGCTCAGGAGGGACCTGACACTGAATAGATGACCATGGAAGACAAACTGTGTATATGTGTGCACCTGCCATCCAGCTAATGCATTTCTTGGTTTTGGAAGAAGCACTCACTGCTGATTCTGGTCATCTTAAAGAAAGATATAGTTAGTTAACACAACCAGTTCTCTGCTAAATAAGCTATCTCATCTTATAGGCTATTACTGACTTATGGGTACTTTTCTCAGGGTAAACTGACAAACTAAAAACAATTGGATTCCTCTCATTTATCATCTAACCTAACCAAATTTTTGTCTTCCTAAGTATCTTAGCTGGTGGAGCAAAATATCTCCTATTTCCCTAGCACTCTTCAATGGTTTAATCCATGGTCAAAAGTCCACTTCTGGAAGATCAATGTGTGTTGGCACACACATGCTTAGACACTCTCAGATGATGCCAGTGCCACTTTGCAAAAGATCTCTGCTAAGAAGATAAAGCATTTAACCAGTAGTGGCCCAACAGCCCAGATATCTCCTGCAGAAACCATACAAAGCATAAACCTTGTGCCATGTATTTGCTCTAAAAAAGTAGTGCCTTCTTTTATTTTTTTTTATATATATATATATAAAATATGCTTCTGGCTATACAAATATTACCCTCATTTTTAAACCAAAGTTCAAATAAGGAATATCTGCTTTTGCCTACAATTATTTGGGGGTTTTGTTTTTTCCTACAGAATGACAGATGATACTGTCTTTTCAAACTGACAGAGCAAAAAAGATTACAGTGATAATCAGGTTACCTTAGCTAGAAAGAAACGAGAGATTCAGAGATACTCTTCTGCCTAACAATCCTCAGACTTAATATTTTCATCTGCTGGGTGAACACTATCTCTGTAAGGTTTATTTGAGCATATCACTTTCCCACTAAAGCATTTTCTGGCTTCTTAAGACTTTCTCTAAGGATTTTCAGCTAAAAATAGGTTATAGTTTCAAAGTACAGTCCCTAACAGAAATTGGAAAAGATATATCATGGCAACTGTGTTTACCTTATAATAAAAGAAAATGAGGAATATTCCACCTACTTGAACTGGAATTAAAAAAACAAATACCCAAAAAAACCAAACACATGCACACACACACACACAAAAACCAAATAAAAACCAAACCAAACAAAAAAAGGGAGGGAAAAACCCACAAACCCCCACAATGTAAGAAAAAAAACCCCAAAACCACTAGAAGGGAATAAAACAATGTCTGTCCATCCCCAACAAGCCTAGAAGCAACCACTGCATTGATTACCTAGAGACAAAGCCAGCTGCAAAAGGTTTATGCTCCTGGAGCACATAAGAGTCCATGGACTTTTGAGCCATGCAAAAGGGAAGCTCTGAAACCTGAAATGGACACACTGAATAACCCATCTCCAGTCCCACAGCAACAGCTCAGTTTTCCTTTCCCACACTGCAGGTGATGACCATCAAGCTCAAGCTTCCAAGTTTCACCCAAGGTTCAGCATGGAAGACAAACCATGACTGGTGTCACAAGTCTGTCTCTAAACAGACATTTAAGGATAAGGAAGAGATGGTATTGGAGCAGCACCTACAGTCCTCTAGGACTGTGTTAAGACCTACAGCACAGAAACAGCTAAAACAAATGCAGGTACTTCCCCCCCACCCCCCCACCCCCAAGACCACAAGCCTTTCTGACAACATGCTTCCACAGATGCCCAAAAAAATGTAAAGCAATGAGAAGATCCTAGGTTTTATTGCATCTTTCCAGGTTCAGTAACTCACATCCAAATTTAACATCAAATCATCATCAATTTCAGCCTGGGGAGGATTTGGTTTTACCAGATTTGATTTCTTCATCAGATCAGCCACAACACTAAACAGTTAGCAAAGGCATTGCTAAAAAGAGAGCCCTTTGCTATCATCCAATTAAAAACACTATTAGGTAACAAGGGAGTCATCTCTGTGCATCTTCAACTGTGGCAACCTGCAAAAGGTCCATTCCCAAGGAACACTGATAGACCTGGTAGGGCTTAGTACCACATAGTACCTTTGATTTTGAAAAGGATCTGTCCTCACAGGTGAATTTCTCAGACACTTCAGAACATTTGCAGGATCAAGGGCTATAATAAGGCTTCACAAAATCAAGATCCAAGTAAAATTTGAATCTTAAAAGTATGCAACACCAAAATTCATAAAACTAAAAGGCCTTCCAGATGTAACACTACCTTGACTTAGCAAACAGGTAGGATTTATCAGTGATACACATGCAAATCTCAGTGCTGTTGGGCTGATTTAAGACATCATACAAATGAATAAAACCAGATGATCATTCAAATTACTACCATTTAAAACTGGATACTTTTAAAAACTATTTGTAAAGTGGGTAAGTATCAGGTAAGAAATCTTTAAAATGGGGTAGAATCTATTTAATGGCAAATGCTAAGCCAGAGCCCTAAACCTACATTTAAACACATGTGGGTAAATGTCAGGGCATCTCTCTCTTGCCCATTAGGCAAAGGACTTCAACTCACAGGCACCAGGAGAGCCATGGAAATGGCATAGAGAGATGTGCAGATCAGAGCTGGAAGAAAACCAGGGCTTCAGTTCACCTTTTATTCTCCCTTTTCACTCTAAGACATATGACAGGCTCATCAGCTTTTTTTTTTTATTCCCTTCTGTTGAATTTATGAGCATGTTATTTGTATTCATAAAGGCTGCAGGAAGATCAGCATTAGAAATGTGACTCAAGTATTTATGGAAAGGTCTAGTCTAAAAACACCTCCAAGGAAAGTGTCCCAGGATTGCCTAGCTTAAGCCTGAAGCTCTAAATGAGACCAAACCAGGAATTATTTTTGACAAAACATTTTAATTTGCTGGAAACACTGATTTCTCAAAATCCAGCCATGCTGGGTTTGAGGAAAACTTTGCTAGACAAAGCCCATAAATTCAATACAACATATGGTCAAACCAGAGCAAAGATGAAGAAAGCCTCTGAAAGCCAAAAAACGTTGTGGAGTAAGACAAGCACTGCATGCCGTGGAGGAGATCCAGCCCTGAGCGAGGATGGGGCAGGCAAGACAACCCCTAGACTATGTGGTCCCTGTGCCACTGGGGTGCTTATTCCCAAATCCCAGAGATTTAACAAATTACTTATGAGCACAATTACAAATTGCTATGAGCACTCTCCTGGTTCCAGAGGCTGAACTTTCTGCCCTAATCAAGCCTCTCCTCTTCATGTAGCATCTGCTCCTGAAGCCTCTGGTGAGCAATGGGCGGAGTTATTTCTAAAGGCGATCCAGCGATCCCAAAAAACAAATATGCAACCAACACTGACTCCATCATCTGAAAAACACTGCATCAGATGAAGCCAAAGGACCCCAAAATTATTTCTTATTAAATTTCATTTCACATTCCTTCACATGGTAATTAAAAAGCTTATGGCCGAAAATATAGGAAACACTAAAAATGATGCATATGAAGAGACGTTGCAGAACTTAATGCAGCATGAAATTATTCAACGGGCTGGTTTAAATACTTTGCTGTAAAAATACACAGCATAAAAGCATGTTTCACAGCTCTTTGTTTAATAGTTAAGATGATTAAAAAAAAAGGGTACTTCAGTATTTCCAAATATTAAAGAAAAAAGAACCAAAAAAAATGAATTCTTTCCATTCTCAGAGAGTTCCTAGAAGTACAACTCACTGACTGCAAAAGCACTATACACAAGTATAAAGGGCCAGGGACTCAATTCTCTTTTTTAATTCTCTGAAACCACCCTTTTCAAAGCAATATAAAATACTGCAGAAATCATATTTCTGTTCTGATTGACTTCTCATTTTACCAGGCTCAACATGTTTAAACCACTACCTTGCCACGACCTGAAATATTTCAGGGTTATGGTTATTTTACAAATGACTATCAAGAGCAAATTTACAAATTCATGCTGAAGTAGCAAAAAAAAAAAAAAAAAAAAAAAAAAAAAAAAAAAAAAAANGACTGCTGAATAATTTCAGTGACACTCCCCAGTGTTTGCACAATTCTTTGCTTAATTCCCACCAGCCAAATGCCTCTGCTGGCATGGAGAGCTGGAGATGTAGCACAGGCTGTGTCTACACTTCATATTCTGGTAAAATAGAGAGTTCTAATTATTATTTTTTTTTAAACCTAATCTTATTAACTCTTGCAGTGCTGACAGAAAGACATAGACTCCCATTAAACTTTCCCTTTTAAAGGTTTAAAGGACGTTCTTCAACCAACCTGCTGATAACCCACCGTACTCAGGGAAGGACCTGGAGCACCCATCGATGTGGGATCGTGTGTACTTTGATAGCAATGATCATAATCCATTTCCTATCTCACAGGATGTCAGGTGGCTGGCACAGCCTCATGGCAAGGCTCGCTGCCTGCCATGTAAAATGCATCCATCTCCAACTCCTGACGTGATCAGACACAAGAGCAGTCAAGATGAAGCAAACAACGCTTCTAAAATTCAGCAGGGAGAGAAGTGGATGTGTAATAATTATTAAGAAACCAAATTAAGGAAGCAGGATGCGAGTTTTGCCTCCTGAGCACTTCAGAAGCAATTTTAAATGTGCTAAAAGCTGTCAAATATTATGCTACTCTTAATTTTAAAAACCTTGCAGTTGACAGAATACTAAAAAGGGAACTTGTTAAATGTTGTCAGTATCATTCCATACTCTACCATATGCACAAACTACCTGGGTTTTTTAATTTTAAAGCATGCTTCAATGTGGTTTTTTAATGTCCTTGTTTTGGGGGTTCTTCTCCCCCACTAGGAGAGAGACACATAGAAAAAATAATGCTGAGGATACTTATTTTCCAAAATACTCTAATGAAGTCAGTGGAGACTCCAGGAGCACAATACCATAAATAGAGAAAAGAATCAGAACATATCAATCAAATCAACCCAGCTTGAATTGCATCCATAACAAAAATAACGAAGGAAACAACAACTTATTCAGCAGGGGAACAGCACAGAAAATACTGACTTATTAAAGAGAAGCTATGGACATATTTTGAGCTCTGAGGCAGATATAATTGTTTCTAAATAAAGCTAAAAGTCCAACTGCATGGTCATCTTGCTCCTGAAAGGATTCATACTGTTGAACTACAAACAACAGGTGGGATTTTTATCATCTTTTCTCCTCTGTTTTTTTTTTTTTTTCTTGGAACAAAATCACCAATACCTGTTAATTTTAAAAGGAAATACACGGTGTGCACTCTGTTAGTCTTATATTAGCCACTGAATTACTTCTGTCTTTACACTGCACCTCACTTCTGCTTTTATCAACCTTCTGGGTGGCCTTTAATAACTACTGGCATACCTCCACCAGGGTTTCCAGTTCCCTTTGGTAGAAGCTCAGGTAGAGTAACACCGTGAAGATCCCACAAGTAGCATCCTTGGGCAACACCACACTGCTGGGGAAGATAGGTGCTTGCTGCTAGAGCAATGCTTACACAGTATTTGCACATGAAACATTCACAACTGTCCCTCTAAATGAATCTGGTTTACTTTCTGGCAGAGACTTTATTAATTACTGGTAGGACAAGCACTGGGGCCTTTCCTTCCCTCCCCAACACCCTCCCCTCCTTTTCAGTACCAGGTTTCAGTGGCCACATGCTGTCTAAGAGGCAGAAAAATCTCTCCTTTTTCAAGTGGCAATTAGAATTCTCCTTGTTACAATAAAATCCTTTCTGTGATTAAATTTCAATCTGAGCAGGCTCATTTTCTCATTTGCAGAGATTTTATTAGTTTGTGGGAATGTCTGCTTTCCCTCCTTCAAATTTATTCTTAAATCATTCTCCTTTTTTCCCCTTTTTTTTCACCACCAAAATCCCTCTCTTTCAAGTGACATTTGCCAACATTACTCTGATTTAAGACCTTTTATCCAACCCATTGCCTTTTACTTAACTATATTGCTTCCAAGACCACTGGGATCTCCAGGCATTAATCATCAGCATTCATGCCGAAGCTGTTCTTTGGGGAACATTGTGCACCATCCACTGAAATGCTCCGAACAGTTTGCTCTGGTAAGTTAACTCTAAAAGCAAACACTCTCCCCATGCCCACCAATACCTCTCTTCTTAAAACACCTCTTCTGTGGCACCACAGACTAACTCCGTGGTTAGGATTGGTATACACCCTACTCAGCCTTATCTCATCTCTTAACTTAGGCTAAACTTCCCTCCCTACCCACTTTTGGTCAAGGGAAGGGACGCCCATGGTCCAAGCTCAATGCTATGTCTTGAAGCCACAGGCCAAACCCATTTGGCTTGGCCAAACTGATCATTGGCATGGTTTTGCACCCACTAGCAAAGTTAAAGCTGGATCACCCCAGCTGGAGCCCACCCTGCAGGTCAACGAGATGTGAAAGCCTAGACACCCTCAGCTAGGAAGAGCAACATGCTACTGATGTCTGATAAATTTGTGAAATACTTATGCTCAATGAGGCCACTCAGCCTGGCAGCAAGGAGAGACAGACAGAGACTGGCATTGCAGAATGAGCACGAGGGAGACTGCAGCAGCTCTCAACACGAAATAAACTCTGTCCGGTACCGAGCACACCATAAGAATAAAAAATAAATAAAGTATCAAACAACAAACCCACAGTACATCACATCAAACAACCACCTTGCATTTGGTGTTAAGATTTGCTACCACAGCACCACCTCTGTGCAGCAGAGAGCAGAGCCTGGAGCTCTTTCCTTTGTCAAATGCTCTGACAACTCCGCTATGTTGTATCTGAAGCCACTGCTTGCATCACAGCAGCTGCTACACACCTATAAACAGCTATCATCCAGAATCTGCAATAAAAAACAGAGGTGTGCCCTTCCATTGGTCTGAGCTCAAACCCATCTTCAACCATTGTGGCCTTTTAAATCAAGGAGGTTTTTGCATTTTGCAGAATGCCTCAACTCCATCACGCTGTACAACTCAGGTTGCAGCAAGCCAGTTGTATATAGCACATATCACATCACTGGTTTTTCTAAGTACATGGGAATTTCCTAGCTGCTTCTGCTTCTTTTGAGTAGCACTGAGGAAAAAAATGGGAATAACACACTTTAACGTTACCCTTACTTAAATCTGATGATGTCCTCCCAAAGTAGCTATGTCCTTGCTTTCAGTTTTAAGCTGCACTTTGCACAAATCCCAAGCACGTGTGCTGTGTAAGCCTACACTATTTTTGGGGTATCCAGAAGTGCCTCGGGAAAGTTCCAAGATCTCCAAGGATGCATTAGAGTCACAAAGATGTCCCTGATCACAAAGGGCTCGCATGAGAAGTGTTAAGACTTGGTTCTTCTGAAAGTACATGCAACATCCTGCATTGTTTTTATTTTTTCTCTTGGTGTTTATTATTAGAGACCTGAGGTCACATTCCCCATCAGAATAAATCAGTGGCAGCACACACACCCATTTACAGGAGGACAGCAAACACCTAAGGTTGTGTTTCCTAAGCCATGAGGTACAGGGAGGTACCCAGCAATGTTCTGCAAATGGCACAAGCAGGTCTGGTGCCTGAACCCCACCAGCTTCTACCAAGATGGAGGGCTGGGCTACAAGGTGAAATCAGCACTGGGTAAGTCAATGTGAATTTAATATCCATTTGTAATTCCCCAGCAATTCCCCATGTGAACAGATTTAATCTGCATTACAAATGTTTTTTCATAGCTGAAGTCAAGTCAGAGCTCCTCTTTCAAGGGTAGGGGAAAGCTGAGGCTCTGCTATTATACATTTCAGCTCAAGTTCCCGGCATAGTTTTCTTGCTCTAGGACCATGGACTTAAAAATACTCTCATGACTTCTGCAAGTCTGATCCAATGCATAACTAATGTTCTTAGGCATCTAATAATACAACTCAGACATGCTAGCCATTGGGGTATTTTTTCAAAACACCATTAGGAGGCTTTGAACTTAACAGCCATGTCTCTCTTAAGTTTTTGTGTCTTTCCCCTGTGACTAGAACATAAGGTTCAAAGCAGCTCTCAGCAAATTCAGATACTTCAAGAAAATCAGCTGTACAGGCCAAACAGCCAAACACACACATACCCACATACCCACACACAATTAAAATCGCAATTAAAATCAAATGCCTAGATGATCATTTCAGTTTTAATTAGATTTTACCAGGACTACGACTTAAGTCAAGGCTGCAGGCTGAGATGTTGATTTAAAGCTGTAGCTAATGTGGTTTATTGCCAGATTTGCTCATAGTCAAAGCTAATTATCCCTATTATGCTTACATGATTTTTCAAACAACCACCAAAAAAAGCATTAAAAAGGCGAGCGTGTAGAAAGCAGATTGGCATGCGAGTGTCTCTGTGTGTGTCTGTGCACATTTGTGTGTGTATTTACCAACTATTTCAAACCTAGATCTTCAGTAACAGAGAAGAAAAAAACCCCAAACAATTAGCAAATGAAGTGACTGTGGTATAGTTAAGCAAACATCTCATTTAAGAGAGCCATCAGGAAACATTTTATGCAATGAGGAAATCCTACGTTATTCCCAAATACAGATATATTGTGGAATGTATGAACATTTGGGCAGGGTGGGAGCCTAAGAAATGCTGTTTTATCTTGGAATGTAAGGGTGGGGAGGGAGTTAAAGAGAATTTTCTCTGGTTGTCTAAAAGAAAAATCAAATACTGGTTTGGTTTGGGCTTTTTTAATGCTTCTTACTATTTCTTGCTCTGACAGGGGGGTTGGACTAGATGATCTCTAGACATCCCTTCCAACCCCTAAGATTCTATGATACTTACTTTTATCTCTGGGAAAATGAGGAATGGGAAATGTTGAAGAAAAAGAATAAAAAAGGGTAAGTTTGAAGGTTTCTTACAGTTTTAGTTCTTACAAATTCCAGGAAATTTCAAAAGAAACAGTAATTGGCAAAAAAGGCAACCTTTAGCTACACAACTTGAAGTAAAACTTAGCCTCTTGTACTCAGAAAGAGTTCAGATAGGTGTTGAAGCCATCACCATTGCTCTTCCCTGCTCCTTGAGCAAAGACCCAAAAGCATCCGCTCTTGGTTTCACCTCTCTATACATTGCCCCCACCCTGAATGGGTGCTCAGGATCTGCCATACACTCTCTCTTCTACCAGGGAGCCTCTTAAAACAAACATGGCTTCTAAGGAGACTCCCAGAAACTCATCTTCCATGAGTTAAACCAAAACCAGCAGGAATAGAGTCAGCCAATACATTTCCCTCCCTCCCCTCCTGTCAAAACATATTTCATTTTGCTTCTGTTTTGATTTTAGAAGAAAAACATTCTGGAGGAAAAAAAATACATATGTTTCCCCACTGAAAAATGACAGTTTTCTTTGAAAAAAAGAATGCAAACACCCCAAAACCCAACTGCTGAGATCTTGGCACAGGGCTGTGATGCCTCATTGGTTTCTTCTCGCAGAGAGTCCCCCAGTGCAGGCAGAGTCACCAGGGAGAAATGATCTGTGTGATCGTGAGACATTCACACTGGTAATTTTGAGTCCAAAAGTGTTCAATTTTCAAGTCTCCTGTCTAATCACTGGAGCTGCTGGTCAGTTCTCCTGTAAAACTGAAGCTGTTCTCCATGTTTTTGCAGCAATGCATGAATGGTCTCCAAGCTGCTGGAGGCACCTGCAATGCTTGTGAAGCTGGAGCGCAGCACGGTGGAAAGCCCATGTAAAAAGGGTGGTTTAGGGCAAAAAGCCAGAAAGGGAAGATGTTTCAACTTTTCTGAACATAATGTTGTATTGCTAAGTATGCAGATGGATTTTCACTGCTTGCTTGCAGCCAGGATATCTTCTATTTATAACTTTGCTTACTAGTAGCTAAATCCTTCACTGCATACAGGGAAATTATTCTTTCCTAATTCTTTCTGTCAAAGGAGACACCATCCCAGCTAACACCCAACCATGCCACAGAGCTGATTACACAGCCCAGGAGTATCAACCCCAAGGCAAGTAGATTCATGGGATTATCTCCTCAAGTTGGCCTCAAGTTGTGCCAGGGGAGGTTCAGGTATTAGGAAAAATTTCTTCACTGAAAGAGCAGGCTGCCCAGGGAAGTGATGGAATCACCATCCCTGGGAGTGTTCAAAAAACAGGTAGATGTGGAGCTTAGGGACATGGTTCAGTGGGTATGGTGGTGCTGGGTCAGTGCTTGGACTTGATGATCCTAGAGGTCTTTTCCAATCTTAATGATACTATGATGTAAGGAGGCAACTGCAGAGGGGCTGACTGCTCACACCCTAAGCAACCAGGGATGACTCTATTCAGTTTAATGCTGCTAAAGCAGCAGTTTGTTGTAATTAGATAAGTAAACTATTTTCTCAACATTATAAATGCAATAGCAAAGTACAGACTGCATGGACCTCCCCAGTATCTCACATACACAGGATTAAAAGGCATCCAGCAAACATGACTGCTGTAGACTATGTAAAACCTTACTGAAAGGTTAGAGAAAAAAAAAAAAGCTGACTTTAATATTTTAAGTGCCACCACATTTAACAATTTCAGGCTTTGGCTAGAAAGAAGACCCAACAAACATTCCTGCTATTAATTGTTTTTGCATTTGCAGTCATAAGCCTCTTAAAACAACTGTAATAAGCAATACTCAAACAGTCCCAGATTTTCTTAATTTTTCTAGCCTTGTTTTAAAAAACAACAACAACAACAAAGGGGGTAGGAAAGCACTCAAAACCCATCAATGTTCTGCTAAAACCAACTCTTGCATTGTTTCATGTCAGCCACGCTGCTGTTTCAGACCTGACACCAGAA
Source organism: Galbula dea (assembly GCA_013399015.1). Classification (NCBI taxonomy): domain Eukaryota; kingdom Metazoa; phylum Chordata; class Aves; order Piciformes; family Galbulidae; genus Galbula; species Galbula dea. The sequence continues at coordinate 134,966 of VWZX01006713.1, forward strand.
CCGGGTCCAGCCTTGTTGAGCATTTTCTGATGTTCACAGATGTGTGAATACCCTGCCTTGGAAACACTCAGCACAGCCCATCTGGCTTCAGGGCATGCCCAGAAAACTATTTTAACTTCTTTCCCCAAGGAGTGAAAGCCTGCACTATAGTCTCATCAGATTTTGGGATGCAATGACCATAACGTGGAGGCTGCACAGGTGCATATGCAGGTGCGTGCTCATACCTGCATGCTGCAGAGCACCAGTTATTTTATCTTTGCTATAGTGGCTGACTTTACCATCACCTGCTTTAAGGGAACAGATGGGCTTGCTTATTTTGTGTGTGTATTTCCAAGTAAATCAGCCAAGAATGGCCTGTGAATACAGCAAAGACAGACCCCTCTTGGAGAGCCTTTCCTTGTGCATCCAACAAAAGAGAAAACGAAGAGCTAATACTGGACGAGACCCAAGAGCTCTTCATATGAATAACTGCTAATGGGAAAAAAAAATGCCTGTAAGAGACAGAGCTGGAGGCAAGTTGTGACAATGGCTAATAACTCCTAAGGACATCAAGGCTGGGGATTATTTAACAATCTAGCATGCCTGTGACATTAGATGGACACCATCACCTACTGCAATCTTGACAAATTTTGTTCAGTCTGCTTATAAATTACACCTGTGGATGAAGACAAACTTTTTTGTTTTTCCAGTGTCAAACAAAATATCCTTTCAGCAATACCTGCCCAGGGTTTCTGCTTCTGTCTCACCCTCCTGGTACTTTCTTGGGCAAACTGAATCCCACCATCAATCTGCAAGGGGAAGGTTGGAGCCTGTGAACAGAGGCCAAAGCCTTTGTGTGCAGCCCCAAATAGGATTGCATTAGTTAAGTCTTAGCTGCCGTTCCCCATTTTCTTCATTCACACTATACACTAGCAGCCAATTGGGTTGAAAGAAATTTGGCAAGTGCTCCTGGACCTTCATCCTCTATTGTGCCTTCTTCCCCAAACAGTTAAACCAACTATTTTCCTCTGCTGCTAATGACAGATACTAAAGCATCTTGCCAGTCCCTAAGCAGAGTAAACAAATGTGTGCCTGTTCAGGGATGACTTCATTCAAACTATGAGGATCTGATAGCAATTAATGCCTATCCACAAAGACCTTTTTCTTTTGACTTAAGCATTTTCACATATATCCAAAAGCACACCACCATCCAGCACACAAAGAGTAAGTGACAAGGTGCACAGGATTATACATCTATTAAACTGAACAAACCAGGAATTCAATCCCCAGGGGGATGTAGGGGGATGACAACAGGAGGGCATAATGATTGGGACTGCAAAAGCCTTCAGTCTCCTGATTGCCTGCATGGTGGATTTTCTCTACTGATCAAGTTGGTATTATACCTGTTATTTTTTTATGGTATGGTTTCAGAGATGTAGCAGTATTTAGGAAGGACTTCAGAAGTAGCCTCAAGATAGTGCTTTTCATGTAACACAGCCAACAGTACCTTTTTTAATACTGATCAGACTAAATCTGAACTCCAATTTCATCAGATCTCCCAAACTAGGGAAGAAAGCACTGCTCTGAAGATGTATTGCAGGTATTTATGGCACATTTACCTTTGTGCTAGCTGACAGCATGTCTGCATCACAGCCTCCACAGCAGAAAGCTCAAGAAAAGCTAATAAAGGGCTTTAGAGATAGGGATATTCAATGCAATTAAAAGAGCACAATGTAAAGGCTGCAGTGTGAAAATACACAAGTTAGATCCCCTCAAGGACACTTTACACCTAAGCAGACCCTTCCTCTCCAAAAGAAGGATTACCAGTCTTCTACTTACTATGACCATCCTGATTTTACAGCCCTGCCTCAACCAAGCCCATTCAACAACCCTCCCTCTCCAGACCTCAGGTCACACTGGAGAGGAAGCACTCACAGGCAATACATTTCTGACATGATAAAGAGCTTTTCTCCCTGGCAGGTCACACCTTCCCCTGGATAGACTCACTCAATGTCATATGCCAGCACTGTACCATGCAATGACTTACCAGATGCAAGAGGCAATGGATGTGTTATCTCCACAACTGCACCACCAGCATGCAATTATTATTAACATTTGTTTCTAATGAGTAAAACAGAACCTGTACAAATTGGCATACACAAGTAACTTGTGTGTAGATGGTGATCCCATGGAAATCAGCAGCATGAATGGTACATGCACACAAACATTTCTGTGTATCAGACTCCTCTAACTGCTCTTTCTGGAAATGAGTGGCTGTGAAAGACAAATGGCATGGAATGTAGAGCTTTAATTTACTATTTTCTGTTTAAAAGCTGTCTTGAGTTGGGTTAAACTCTGCCTGTATCGTTTTGTACATTCCTGATGTTTTATTTACAGCTCTTTCACATTAGGAGAAAAAGATACTGGGTTATCCATGGGTCCTGGTTGCCAATAAACATCAGGACTGAAGTTGTGTTGTTTGCACAGCCCAGTAATGAGAGATTTGTAACAAAATCATTAAAGGCTGGCATCATTTATTGACTCTGTAAAACAACCAGTTTTCTAACTCTCTATCATTAACTGATCCCATGAAAGTCAAGCTTAAAAGAAAGAGAAAGACCCATCCTATTAGCATAGCAGGGTTTCCCACTGGCAGCTCACTAAGTGACTGTCAGTCAGATTATTTCCAGGCCTCACCCCTGGAGCTCAAAACTCCTTTTGTGCCCAGAACTGATGGGGAAGGTGAAGCAAAACATGCTGCTATCTCCTGTCCTCTCCCAGAGCTCACCCAGCACCAGCTCTCCTGAGCAAGGACATGCCAGGACCAGATGGACTCAGAAATTCAAAACACAACCTTTAGTCAGTTCATAGAATTGTTTTCAGAATCAGGGTTGAACTTCTGATCACACAAAGTTCAGATGTGAGGTGAGACATGCCAGTATCAGTGAGGGTCAGGAAAACGTCCCTTTGTTCATTTAAAAGCACTCAGATGCCCAAGGGTGCAGACATACCTCAGCACAACCACCACTGTGCTTCTGAAAACCCTGCAAAGTGCCTAACTGTGTCTTCAGGTAGTACCTAAGACCAAATTTGAGTGCCTCATTCCATTCCTAGCTGAGAAACAGTTGGGCTTAACATGCTTAAACTTCTTCTGCAATTAAGGGATAGGTGAGAACCTTGATCCTCATCCAGATGACTCCAAAACACAAATATTTGGCCAAATCTTAATTTAGGACCAACACTTGTTGCTACCTGAGAAGATACTAATGGTATAATGATAATTTTATTTCATGTTTTACAATAGCAGAGACTCACTGGTTACCTTGCACAGGTTTATTCTACCTGTGGCAGAACTGTAACATGCCAAAACCAGTTAAAAACCCACCAGTGCTTCTGAAATTTTTTTTCAATGTTAATCATATGCACTGCAAGATCCAGCTTCACTGAAAAAGGAGCATTTCAGTGGAATACCTAATTTTCAGAAAAAACATAATGGGTAAAACTCCAAGATAATTGTTTCTGCTTTTTCATTTCAGTGCTGTCAAAACATGTCTGTTCAGTAAGAACCGTGTAGCTGTGCTTTAACTTTGTCATTTTATTTAGACACATATTAATTGAATTATATTCCTATTTATTTTACTCAATACCATTCTGTTTATACATACCCAGTGATTCATTATTTCTGAATTATTTTTTCAAGCCTAGCTATTCTGTATGATTTTAAAATACTGCATTTCCTTTCCAACTCTAAAGCCTTGTTTAATATCTAAAGACAACCTTCAGAGCAGAAACAACATCCCTCTGCCAGTCCTAGCTCTTAGGCTTTATACACTGTATTTTTCAGAATAAATATAACCAACTAGGGATTTGAGTTGGAAAAAGAAATAGCTCTGTTCTACATTTGACAAGCACTGTAGATATAGGCTACTAGAAGGAAGAAATCAGTAAGGAAAAACAACAAAAAAGGATCTAAAGACCTTTTTTAAGGGTCTAAAGAGAGTGCAAAGGTGCAATGCTCTCCAGGTAAGGTCCCGCATCAGACATACTCTGGCCAACAGGCAGCCAGACTCAGTATCTGAAGGCACATCCCAACAGGTTCCTCAAAGCAGCAGTGCAACTGCAACTTCCTTCCTCTAATGCTTCCCAGCACCAGGCCAGGATTAAAAACCCCAGCCCAAGGGCATTTGCTCTTTAAATGAGTGCACTGTGCTCCTTCCTTCCTTACCCAGAAATTTGGACATGAGATTTATGTCGAAGGAAGAGCCAAATTAATGCCTGAATGACTTTGCAAGGTTGTTAGACATTAAGCCTGACACAGGCTAAATTCTGCTGAAACAAAGAGGTGTAGGAAGGTGTTTGTGCCAACACTGGGACCTCCTGGACAAAATGAACAGAAAACCAGAGAAGGGAGGCTCAGAAAAGTTTCTGAAACATGCAAGACCCTGAGAAGCAGTAGGTCACTTCAAACATCACCAGGTGAGAGAAGGAGGAGCCTTCCTTACCTATGGTGGAGTCACCATCCCTGGAGGCATTCAAAAGACATAGATCTGGTACTCAGGGACACGGTTTAGTGGCATAGTGGTGATCAGCTGACAGTTGAACTTTATGATCTTAGAGGACTCCTCCAACCTTAATGATTCTATGATTCTACTTCTCATCCAAAATTTGTGCTTCTAAACAAGTCAGATGGGCTCCTCTGCAGTCAGCACCTTATGGAGGTGCTGATCCCATGCCAACATACTAAAGCATGTAGGATGGCTTGGTCTCAGGAGAGACCAACAGATGGAGCTTTCCTTGTGGGTTTAAGATCAGAGCCAGAGTTCTAGACTAAGAAATAAGATAAATCACAAATATGTGAGAGAAGCAACCTAAGCTAATCCAAACAGACCATACCACAGCAGCTCATGGGTATATCACACAGGCAACAAACATAAACTCTGCTTAAGACATAGTTCTGCTGTTCCCACCAATACCTTGCCGGGACCCTCCATACTGCCAGGCAGCTTCACCAGCTAGCTTGCTTCTTTTAGAGGTTTCCCAAGGGAGCCTGCCCTGAGTTTGGAAAACACAACAGATACATGCTGGAACCCACCAAACCATGGATAGTGGGACTTTTTAACCTTCACAAAATCAGAAAAGACATCATTCTGATTACAAGGAGACATAGGCTTCTAACCCTCAAGGAACAGGTATCTTAGCATTCAGAACATGACATATACAGAGAAAGACTTGGTATTTTTCTTAAAGAGAGAGAGGGTCAGAGGCAAGTAAGTTTTTCTTTTTGTTTCTTTTTTCCTTAAAAAAAAAAAAGTCTTTACAAGTTCCTGAAGTCACTTGTGTTATAGAAATATATTCCCATAATCTCCCTGTGACCACCAAAGTAAATGCTCTATACAAAGGAAATGGAGATGCACATAATATCAGCTACAGCACTGATGTGAAATAAAATACTTCAGAAATATTATGACATGGTGAGGCAGCTTCCTGGCTACTCTTAAAAATGTCAAGCATAATTCAGATTCAACTTCCTCCAACTGTGTGTAAGAGGATGTGTAAACTGGATTGTAAATTTACTGCTCTCAAATTCCAGTGCTCCAGCCAGGCAGACACAGAGCATATATCCTGGATCAAGACTGAAATATCAAATCACACTAATTATTTTATTGGAACTAAATTTCTGAAGATTTTTGGATATGAAATACTAGTATTTTTCATTTCCCTTTGACAGCTTGCTGGTCCAACACTGCCTGGGAGAGATGGAAGGCTCTTCCAGCTGAATAGCTTGCCTGGTCCTAAATGCTTTGTTGTATTTCTTTTAATAATAACACACAAAAATTTGAACAGCACATTCAGGGAGACACTTCTGCCTTATAAAACAGAGATGAAGCACGACACATGGTGGGCTTAGGGTTTTTTAATCTCCTTCATCTACTGTGCTACACACACAATGTGAGGAGGTGAAGGTGGCAGGGAAGCACAGTAACCAAAAATTGGGAAGAACAACCTGAACATTAGAGGTTATACCCACAGTGGAACAGAAGGAGTAGATCAGTAGGTTAAAAACATCAACTACCACAACTGTGTAAAAAGTTTAGAGGGAGGGTTGGGGGCAACCAATGAGCCCATCGGCTTCTCTACATACGTGGACTGAAGGTGCCTGCAGGACTGGGTCAGACTTTTTGGTCCCTCAGTGAGTGCATTTGGTGCACACCTGAAGTGGAGCATCAGATTTTGTTGCCTGCAAAGTAAATTTGGGATATGTGCACCAAAGACACGCTGTGAACCAAACCAGCTTACCGTGACAGCTGCAGACAGATCTGCCTTAAAACCATTTACTTAAAACTGCTACTGCTCTGAAACAAAATGCTCCCCTACATGCTACTGGGATATGAACTATTGGGACAGCAAAACATGTTTGCCAAAAGCTATGTGTGGCACAGCAGGAAAAACAAACCTGCTAGTAGAGTACACCGAAAAGACAGACTGATACCTGCACATAGACTTGCAAAGTCATTAGAGACCTAAATGCATTTACAAACAGAAAGACAACATCAAAATGATCCCTTGGGTTGAGAGGGTATCTTAGCTTCTTTGCTTTATTAAGGACATATTTCAGCTGCTGATGATTTCTCTCAGATTTGATTTTTGGCTTTCCCATCCTGTAGAGGAAAAAAAAAATTCCCTCTGGATACAAATATACCTGCAGGAAGGAGCTCACATGTGAGGCTAGGTCTTCGCTGCTTTTATTTGTTGTTCTACTCCCCATGAAGCCAAACCAAGGGTTGCAACTGATGCATTTGATTCATTTGTTTTCTGACAGAACCTTTCACAAGTGCTTTGTCAATTTGTGAAGATCTTAAATCATTGCAAGAAATAGAAATGACAGCTGCATATGAAGGTTTTGCTTTGTGTTTACTCAAATACATGGAGACATTCTTCAGTGCCAAGATGTGTCCTGATACCTCTCAGTGAGCTGATGTCACTTTTAGCCCCAAAGGCAAGTTTTAGCCTGTGGTGCTGGGTGGGGTGCACAAGTGAAGAGAAATGATTAGCAAATAATAGTTTTCCATTNATACCCATAAAAGAATCACCAAGTGCTTAACTTTCAGGGTTGGATAAGGAGAAGAACAAACACCCAGCTCACAGAATCACAGAATCATTACGGTTGGAAAGGACCCTCAAGATCACCTAGTCCAACTGATAGCCCTACACTACTCTTATCCCTAAATCATCCCCTGAAGAAACAGAAGCTCCTCACACCCTGCTTTCCTGCTCTCATGCCCAAGTAATAATAGAGGAAGATGTAAGAGGGAAAATGCCAACAATATCTGTCAAATTCAGTTCTACACAGAACACACTGAGAAGTTTTCTGAGTCACCAGTAGCCAAGCTCGCTAATGATATCTGCTCACATAAAATGTCACCAATTGCCTTTCTTAAGGGTATGTTTTGTAGAAATTCATGAGTGACAGGTTCATAGTCCTCTTCATGAAAGGTCATAAAACCCTGTATTCTCATTTTCCGCTGCTCTAGCCGATAGCTGCGATTTAAAGCCCACAGTTTGGCGGCATGATTGCTGCACGCTGAGGAAGAGGTTCCCTGCATACCGATACCACGGCTCCAATTTGGCAGGCTAAAAGTCTCCTAAAATTGTGAAGTGCTGCCATAACTTTATATGACTTCATTCCAAAACCCTAGCTATTTCTAAAATAAAGTGCTTAAAGAAATTTCAGGGCTCCAATTACAGTATTTAAAAGGAAATGTACTGCTGGAGACCTTGCAGCGCTCAGACTCAAATCCTCCTGCAAATGTGCACTCAAATGCTTCCAAATTAGCTCACGCAGAGTGAAGTTACTAGAAATCAGGGCAGCGTTTTTCACTTCATTTTCCAACGACTTTATAAGTCTGGGAAGTGAGAAGCATATTGAACAGATTTACAGTGATGCCCAGAGATGCTGGGGTGCCACAGCAAACAGTTGCATTGCAGGTCTTTATGTCCACGTGGCTACCCTGCTACAGGTAAACCCGGTCGGGGTCTTGCCTGTTAACGTGACACCTTCCCAATGCTGGGTCAATTCTGACACATGCCTGTTTGCCTCCATTGTAGGAAAATTAGCATAATAAAAGCAAAAAGCTGTGGCCTGAAGGAGGCTCTGCATGATGGGAGTGACCCCTGGCTCTGCCTGAACACAGTTAACTTTACTGAGCAAAACCCTCTGCTGAGGGTCAGGCTCCTGCTGGACCTTCTGCTAAGGTGAGTTTCACATATCTGTTTTAATCCCTGAGCAGAAGTGTCTGCATTCATGAAGCTCAACAAAATCCTTTTTTGATAGAGATTACATAAATGCCTATCAGGAATGTACAGCAGGTCTTAATTTACCACAAAATAAAGGTACTTGACTGAGAAAAAAAATTAACATTGAGCTTTTCATCCTGGAAAAGAGCTCTCATAACAAAATACAGGAAAAAAACCCCAAACAGTTCTGTTTTTGTTGAAGATGCCTGGTTCCTAGAAAGGAAGCATAACAAGCCCATGATAGTAGTGAAAATGCAGGAAGAGCAGCTGTGGGAACTGGGCTGGCTAGCCTGGAGAAAAGGAGGTTGAAGGGAGACCTTATCTCTCTCTACATCTACTTGAAAGGAGGTTGTAGTGAGGTGGAGGTCAGTCTCTTCTCCCAAGTAACAAGTGATAGGACAATAGGAAACAGCCACAAGTTGTGCCAGGGGAGGTTTAGGTTGGATATTAGGAAAAATTTCTTCACTTCACACACTAGAAAAGGCTGCCCAATGAAGTGGTGGAGTCTCCATCTCTGGAGGGATTTAAAAGACATGTAGATGTGATGCCGAGGGACATGGTTTAGTGGCGACGTGGCACTGCTGTGATAGACCACACTGTTGTTCTGGATGATCTTAAAGGTCTCTTTCAACCTAAAGGATTCTGTGATTCTGTCATTCAAAAGCAAAGGCACTGAAAAGTCTGCCATAGAAAGTCCAGAAAATAGGAAAATACATGTTGAGGAGGGGTTTCAAGAGAATAGAGGGGAATATTTCCTGTTGAATATTTGTTTTTCCAATTTACTGTCTCTCAGATGTGGTCAGCAATCTCAGTATTAGCTGTTATGCTGACAAACACAAACCTATGTAAGACTAGGAAAACACCTGCAGAAGGCAAAATTCAATGGGCTTAAAAATACCCTACTAAACCCACTACCACACTGTTTTCCAGCACTGGGCAAGCACAAACTTGTGTCCAAAGGTAAAGGGCTCAACAACTCACCCTGGCATTAGCAACTGAACTGAAATGGCAAGGTCTGGAAAAGTGTGACTCCTGAATGATGGCTGGAGAAAACAGCTTTCCAGCAGCATTTCCTACTTTTTTTCATGCACAAGATAAAAATCAGCATATTGGCATTCTGTGCTTCACTGACACCAAAACAGAAATGATAAGCTGGATTTGTTTCAGGTTCCTTTGGTCCACATACTACTTGGAACAGTCCTGATAAGATTTTATTGCAGATTATTTTTCCTGCAGGGAAAGCAAGGCTGCAGGAGGAAAATGTAGCATTGTTTGTGCTAACAGAGAAATTAAAAACACTTGTAATTCTCACATGATAATGTCGAAGAGACTTACTAGGAGACAAAAGAGCTGCTGATCTCATTGGGAGCTCTGCATTTGTGGCTTAAAGGTTATCTAGACCCAAAGTAACTCTAAGTGCACCTCCTTGTTTTTCTTTTATAGCTCTGAAAAGGCAGATGCACAAATTGCAAATGGCCCTGCTCACACTGGCTCAGCTGGCACATCTCTGAATGCATGAGCCCACCCCACATGCATCCTGAAGCACATCACCCACCTCGCCACACTCCTCTCCCATAAGACTAACATTCTGCCAGCTGCTCCCAACACCATAGTAAGCAATGCAAGGAATCAGAATGGTTTGGACTGGAAGGGACCTTTCAAAGATCTATTCCAACCCCCAACACTATGACAATTTAGGGATTGTTAATCCTGATTTAATCTCTTCTTGAATATCTGACAGGACTGAACACACCATATCCTCATTCCTAATATCTGCAGAAGGGTTACAAAAGTAAAGGCTAATAATTTGCATTAAATACATTTTCAAGCTGGTTCTATAAAACCCCACTGAACATGCACAGAAACTTGCAAGTCAGACCATAACAAGCACCACAGGGTTCCTCTCTTGCAAATGTCTGATCATGTTGAAATAAAGGTGTCTTTGCCAAGAGTTGCCATTTGGCTACTGCAGATGATAGTGGGGAAAAACTATGTGAGATGAGTGAGTCCTTACTGGTAGGCTGCTCCTGAGCAGAGAGCTCAGAAAAGGGTAATGGAATATGCAGGTTTTATATATATAAGATTGTGTTTTCCTGTTGAGATGCAGATGTTTTCCTCTCGTTTATTGCACATCTTCCACAATGTAACCTGTGTGTCTCAAGAACTGAAACATGCAGGGTAACAGGTTGTTGGAAACTTTGTATCTTTAAGTTATTTATAATCAGCCACTTTACAAGGAGCTGCAGCCAAGGGGCTTTCCTAGAAACGCAAAACAAGGTAAGCAGTAACTATGGGAAAGCTTTTAGTACTAGAGTTGAGACAGGGATGAAGGTAAGGTGAAAGCTGTCAAGAGTAAATCCCAGGTGAGATGCCTTAGTGCATCTTTATGCTGTTAAGTTAGTACCAGCTCTGTATGGCAGTCTCTGGCTGTTCATGCTTTCATTCTGGTCTTATTCATCTTTTCTTTTTTATTAAATGGTGTTATTTTCCTGTGTTTCTTCAGTGTAATAGTTAAGTATTCTCCTTCCAGTACACTGCCTACCAGAGAGTGCCATTCATATCTTCCTAAAACCAAATTTTCATCTGCCTTTTTTCCTACTAAAACCAGTATGGCTAATAGATGGAAAAAATATTCCTTAGAAAAATTAATCAACCATCCCAGCTCCTTCTGATTAGTAAGTCCTGAATTTATTCAGCAACTTGTTTTAGGGAATGCATTTACTTTTCCTCCTCTGTTTTAAACCTCAAATTTATGGTGCTAGGCAGCGGCAACATTTCCAGGTTGGTTGTTTACCTAATTAGCTGTAGTTAATGGAGCTTTTTATACAAAGCCCTCTCCCAGTTCTGGTACTTTCCTAACAATGTCCTTCACATTCACCTGTTTAAAATGAGATAAAACAGACACAGAGAATGCTTCACCCAGCATCACATCACCTTCCTAGAGCAATCCCAAGTGCCCGAACCTTCACCATAAACCATGCTACAAAGGTCAGTTTTACCCAACCTCTTTCAGCCTGACACTTTTCAGATCAGATGACAGCTCCACAACAGGTATCATCCAAAATAAAATGTGATAATGTAAAAGAAAAAAAAAAAAAAGTGTTATGCACTTTTATGCAGCTTGAGCTAAGTCTTCTACCTGCTCCACGAGTGACCAGATATTGCACTGCAGTTATTATGGATGCTGCACACCTTGGAATGCTTAGCAAAATAAAATCTGCTCCTGCACTTGTAATGCCAAGCAGCATTTCTGCACTTGTCTTCCAATGCACACCCCTATGTCACTATATTACAGAACAAATGTTTATTGATATTTCAACTGTACTTTACTGGGTTTTTTAATAACAAAGTGTCTTGACTCCATTCACAATAACATTTAGCCTGAGTCATTGTCTTCCATTCCTGAAAATGGCAGTGAAGCCAAAACAGGACGGAAAAAGCTCTGCACAGCATGTTACAATAATTGTAACAGTTGTCCTTTAATACCTATTTGTTCTGTCTTACTTCTCTTCTAGATAATTTTCATTTCAATATATAATGCATCCATCACATTTGGAATATACATATTTAATTTCTATATTTTGCCTAGCAAATATGTAACAAAAACCAACCTGTAGTAAAGGTGGTCCTGGGATCTTTGGAAAACCACATACACTAGGAGGTCACAGCAACAAGCTGTCTCTTTTGTACCTTACTAGTCTAGTCTCAATTCCCTGCCAAGTGGAAGGTCTGCCCATCCTCTCTGGCTGAACACTGAGCTGCACGTTCTGTTTGTGATTTAAGGAGCTCATTTTGTCACCATTTGCTTTGTTATATCATATGGAACTGATTGCTATTAAATAATTGTGAATTCTCCTGCACCACTACTAGTTTCACTGATTGAGACATGAGCGGTTTCCTGCCCAGTGGCTATTTGCTCAGAGAAAACACAGGGCATGTCACTCCCTGGCTCTATTCTTCCTCCATTACTGCTAACGTTGGGATCCCTTCCTTGGTCTGTTACCAGCTCACCCCTTCAGTCTGCTGTCTAACCTCATCTACTACAAGCTTTTGGATTTCTGCATAATAGAATGCAACTGTAATACCAAAATCCTGCCAACCCCTCTCTTTCCACACCATTCCCTAACTCCCTAAAGATAAACCTTCAGATTTCCTTATGTTATTACCTTCTAAGCCTAAAATAAAAAGAACACACAGGACCTGGAAGGGACACCAAGGCAATGTCTGCTTCAACTGTATCACACTACAAAGGAGTTTATGTAAAATATCTGAAGGACATAAGTAACACAGGGTCTGCCACGTGTCACTGCTCCTTACAACAGACTGTATTTCCTAGAATCTAACTTGAGGTCTCTCAGATTGTGTCTGATGTGGGTAACTCCTCCTTTCTGCAGCCACTTGCTATCTCAAAGCTGTAGCAAGGTCTTCCTTCTATTTTCTCCCCTGTAAGATAAATGACCAGCCTTCACCAAATACCCTGTCCCTCAGACTCCCCTTTATTTTTGCTGCTCCCATTCACACTCTTCCCAGTTGCCCTCTCCCTTTGGGACACTCAATGTCCATCTGAAAGCAGTGCTTGGGCTGAGACCTGCCACACATTGACCAGGTCAGAAGAAAAACTCCACAAAAAACAACCAAATAAAAAGTCTCACAAGCTGTACATCAGATGGCAATGTGCAGTCCAACTTTTATGTTTGTTGGCAGTCTTGCTGCACCTCTGAGGGTAGGCTATGAATTGAAACACATCTGACTAATTCATGGGCCCAACACCTTTACTAACTCCAAATGGCAAGGCATTCAAGAAGAGAAAGTGTAGGATGGACTAAAGTTGTCAACTGGCAGCTGATGTTGACCTCTCTGAAGCACCTACTCTGACAACTTCTGTTCTGACAATCTCAGCTCAAATTGCAGCATCAAGTGTGATCTTCAGAAGCCACCTAATCACTGCCAGCTTCAGGTCCAGAACTCCTGCAATGGGAATAAACCACCTATCATTCAACTCTTTCAAAAAAATAAGCTATTTCTGGTTTGATGACAGACTCTTGATGACTACCAAGCACAGCAGAAGGATCTCAGCTGCTCCTGGTACAGGTACAACACAAATAATTCATGAAGCTGTTGAATCACTGCCACTCCAGGGAAGTCAAGAGGCCAGGACCCCTGTCCATATTAAAAATATATAGATACCTACAGTACTCTACTGACTTTTATCTGCTGGTGATCTAGAACAGTATTTTCTGACTAATCTTTCAAAGCCATTCTTTTTTTCAGCCTCATCAAATTCCTCACATCCTTTGTGACTGCTGGGACTTTGAAACTCATCCTAAGTCTTCACTCCTTATATTTAAGGTTCATCTGTAAATGCCTTTTCTCTCTGTCTCGTTCCCAAACAATTCAAAGTAGCACCCACGATAAGCACAATGCTTTTCTATTAATCAGTCTGCTCAAGTACTGTCCTGCCATAAGTTTAAGCTGTAAGTTTGCTTTAAGGCATTGGTCTAGTTGGACCAATTGATATGGAAATGAGTATAATTACCAGTGTAAACAATCTGGAATATTCCACAGGTGTCACAGGCTAAATCACCAACGGTCCACTACATTACCATCTGAATAGGAGGAGGTAGCTAATAGACCATATGTCATAAAACAGGTTACTTGCATCTTCATTTGCAAATGAAAAGCAAAAATGACATCTGGATAGTAAAGATATGACCACTGATCATACTGCCATTACCAGGACCCCCATGCAGAAAACCCAGGTACCAAAACAGAAGGTTCTCAGCTCTGAATATCTTCCATTTCATGACAAGGCTCTAAAAATTACTTACAATACACCAAGTATGTCACTCATCCCACCTCCAGCTCCACATAGGAAGCTTCCCAAGTAAGTTTAATGTATCCCAAGAAAGTGTTTGAGAAACTACACTACAAAAGCTACACCTTTGCCTTCCCAAGTTGACATACGCCAGTGGACCAATGTTTCCCAACCAAGCTGTAAGGAGAAAGCTCACAGAAACCATCAACTATAGAAGAGATATGTCCAACACTGCCCCATCTCCAGTTCCCAGTCCCAATCCCTACCGATGAGCTCTGTGATGCCTTCAGAAGACCAGTTCCAGGCAGCAGATGGGCTGAAAGAGGCACTGGGGTTAACAACCACATACACTGATGTCATACCAGGGAAAACACCATGGAGCCCTTGCTTAAGCAGGAATTAATCACCAACTCAGCTGTAACAGAAAAGATGGGCAGAAAAGCTGTAGCTCTGTGACCAGATAAGTTTAATGGAAAAGCTGAACTATGGAATTATCCTCTCTACCTTGAGCTGCTTGCTCACAGCTGTGGCCAAAAAAAAAAAGAGGAGGAAACAAAAGCCCAATTAGCTCATGCACCAAGTTCCCTGACCAGCCCCATAAAGAGCTGCATGCCATGGGCACAAGGACAAAGTCATGCAAGTGATAACTGAAGACCTAAAATGCAATCAAACCAAAGCATCACTCCTAAAATGTAAAACAGTATCCTCTGATACTGGATTGAGTGAGATTTCAGGTTTTTCTGCATTTCAGCAGCACAAACACCAGGTAGGACAGGGAGACCGGTGCCCAGCTCTGAGCACAGCAGCACATCTCACCTGTGAACCAGCACTGCGGCAAGGCTGTTTGCTCAAGGCATGTCCCCTGCAGCAAGGAGAAACAGTAGTGCACATAACAGGGATGACAGGACAGTCAGACTCCCCAGCTGACGTCCAGCCAGAGTGATAATAGCACTGTGTTCCGCCTCAGTAGCGCCGCTGCTAATAGCAGTGTTTATATTTAATACATCCTTGCAAAGCTGCTGCTTTGTTCTTCAGGGCCAGGATTTTCTCTGTGTCCTGGTTTTCCCCTGTCCTCCTACATACACTCTTGACTCAGTGATTGAAAAATATTACACCAAGTTTAGAAGAGGTCAAGCCACTCTTAAATGCCTAGGCATTAGAGCTCCAAGAAAGCAAACTAATTACACTGAAAATGATGAGCTAAAACAGAACCAGTATGAGACCAAAGATGACCATTCAAGATATACTAATAAGCTCCAATATGTACATTATTTCTCACTCAAATAAGACTACTAAGTTTTAGAAATCAGATTTCTTTTTTCTTTGGCATTTATAACACAATATGTAAGTGAAGCTCTGGCAGCCCTGGCTTGTCTCAGCTCCTCCTCACCCCCATCGCTCCCCCTGGGAAATAGCATCTCTCCACTCCCAGGGGGTGCACACACAGCACCGTGCTCTGCGGGATACTCCAGAGACACATCTGTTCCTTCCCAGAGGGAAAACTCAACTGATAACCCTGAGAGGAAACTAAAACTACCTACAAACTCGGTACTTTTTCCTACAAGTTTTCCTCATTCTTTACTGACTGCAAAATCTAACACATCCTCTTTCACAAAGGAAGAATGAGGCAGTCAGAGCACAACACCCCAATTGTAGTGACTAACAGATATAAAGAGCATTTGCAAACCTGTCTAAATAATTTACATTAATTCCCAAAGTTTCCTTTCAGTACATACACTTACCAAATTAAATGGGTTTATGATTCCAAATAATTTTTCAGAGCAGTCTAAAGAATGAGGATATTCATCAATGGGTTTATTAATGTGGGTAGAAAGAATAATGGATGCAAGATCTGCTAAGGGGACATCACATTATGATACATGCTTTAACTAATTCACAATCTAAAACAAATGGAGAGAAAAAGTGTATTGTATCCCAAGGAGACTCTTATCAATTGCCTATTGCTCTCTTTTAGCACCTGATTAATTAATTGTTGCTTGGGTTATGCTGCTCAGTAACTTCTGTACTTTGGATGTGAATCATAATCTGACACTAAAAATTAAATAGGTGCATTGCAATGCTATCTGAGATGCACCCTGTTGAGTGTTAAATAACTTATTTTTTGTAAATATAGTCCTCTTTTATTTTTTTTAAACCTGAAAGCATTATTATGCTTCAATAACTCTACCTGTCACCAACAGCAGTAATTAGCACTTGTGTTGCTTCATTGAGAGAATCTAGTAGAATCCAATTAGGGATTTTTTTTTTTCCCCTGTTGTTTTTCTGAAGCCATCACTGCACTTGGCTGAGCTGCATTTTCATGCTGTGCAGCTGAGTTCATTAAACACAAGTGGTCGGCTAGGGGGTGTTTTTTTGGTGCCATTTGTAAAGGCTAAGCCCTAGGAGGCTGGCGGCAGTGGCACCACAGATTGGGCCAGACAAGAAAGCTTCAAAGGTTTTCCCCCAAAAGAATTGTATGAAAAATTAGCTTCTGGGACAAACAACAACAGAGAGAGAAAGAGACCTGCTGTATCACTACTACAAGTAAATAACAACAGCAGCAATAAAAGTAAAGCATCCATCCTTCCAACACCAAGCCCTCCAGCAACCACAGGGATCCAAACAATAGGATCAACAAGAGGCTACTTCAGTACTAACCCCTGGCCAAACTCTTCCACGAGAGAGACACAGTGAGAGTCAGACTAACACAGGAGCATGGACATATGCCACAGCCTGGTTTGGGATGACTACACAAGCCTATGTGCCCAGCAATTATCTGCAGCCCACCAGAACAGCATCTTGGGGCCTCTGAAGCATCCATCCCATCACCAGGGCTGAGCAAGGGGAATGAAGTAGAGCTGCTTAATCAGCACACTTCATCACCACGGAGGATGGTGGTGACAAACAAGGCGAATCCTGACCTTGCAGCAACTCTCCTGCCAAGCCCAGCAGCTTTCCAGTAGCTACACGATAACATCTGCCTAACCCAAAAATAGCACAAAACTTCAAGGCAAGCTGGAAATCCTGGCTAGCAGGCAGAGAAAACTGAGGGCCACAGCAAGCTCAGAAAAGCCATATAAAACTGCATGTTTGTTCCCATTTTCCAGGAAAAGCACCTATGATGCCTTCCAGCAACCACCATCACCTCCTAGCATGGTTGTTGTCCCTGCCCTGCAGTTGAGAAGCAGTGGAAGGAGCACTTAGTAAAAGAGGCAAGTACTTGGAAGGACCTTATTAGAGAGGGTTTCTAAAGGCCAGCTTAGCCTGGCTGAGTTCTCCAGAGCCAGCCTACTGATCAGCATGGATTGTCATGTCCTGCAACTTAAAAAATAATTTGCTTTCTGAATTTGTACCCTATTTTTCTAGTATATGCTAATTAATTTCTACACAAAACAAGAGTGACAGAAGGTTTAAGCAGCGCACCCCATGAAAGATGATTTTCAACTCTGAGTAGATGAAGGACAGTAGCAAGTGGCTGTTTCCCCAGTACTGCCCAAAAGGTTTTCAATCCTCCACCTACCTCCATCAGCAGAGCTTACAGCAGCTGGGAGAGCACAAAAAAAAAAAAATCTGTCTCTGTGTGCCACAAGACAGGCAGCAGCTACTCTTCCTTTGAGGGTTTTTTGTTACTTTTAATTCCTTCATTTCTGGATAAGAACAACTTCAAAGACTTACAGATAACAGATACTGCTGAACTCCCTGTAACAAGGCTCTTGAGGGGAAAAAAAACCACCAACAAACAAACACCCAATAAAATAACCATAACAACAAATTCTTTAGTAACCTCAACCCACTCCCTCCACTGCCAGACACAGATACCATTTGCCACCCTTTTTCTGGGCAGAGTTGAGCAATTGAGAAGCACAGGCTTTTAGCATCACTAGGAACTTTGGAGATGCTGACAAGCTGTGCCAGGAGGTTTGATAAACAGCAACTTCTTACAGCCCTCAGGATCACAAACATTTGCCTTTGCCTTGCTATCACTTTCATGGAAAGAGAATAGGAAGGAGTAATAAAGCTTTTAGTAGAACTAATTAAAATTAAATTACTGACAATTTACAACCTGTTCCTCTGTATCCCTAAAAAAACATCAATAAAAAAAGAAAGACATTTTCAACTCTCTATTAAATTAAAAAAAAAAAAAATGGTTGGCTTTCCCTTGCTTTTATATGTCAGCCAAAACAATGAAATACTGCCATTATGCCCACATCTGCACTAGCAGTAACTCTGACAAAATCATCCATGATGAAAAATTTATTCAACACATTTTGGCTTTTATACTATGTGTGAATAATCCACAAATTAAAAGAACAACAACTAGGGTTACCACCACAATGATTCAGAGCTTTGGAAGAAATACAAACACTTGTGCTCAGAGGCATGGGCTGACCTCTAGTTAAGAGCAGCTGGGAAGAGCTGAACCAAAACTCCAGCAAGTGAATCCAAAAGTGCCTTCAGAAGGAAAGCTTCCCCAAACAGTCAGCACTGCCCCTTGCCAGAGATAGACCACAGACTACAACTTCTGAGCTGTCTGGGCACATTTGAAAACCCCTTCTGTATTATTTGTTGTTTAATATAATAACATTTCTCTAACCCCAAAGCAGCCCTCTGGCTCTCAGGGTGGTGAGAAGCCTCAGCGCTAGCAAGCCTAGAAGGTATCCCAGAGCTTTCTAGACTGGCTTTTTACACAGGATCTCACAAACTTGCACATGCATATAGCCACTTATTTTTCTATGTACACACCCATACACAAGCATTACTTCCATACACCCTCAGGAGTGTGGGATCATTTTGGTATGTTGGAACCCAACACTTCCATGGGGTCCAGCCCAGCCCACACAATTCCCAGCTTTGGTGCCTGTCACATAACATGAAGCAGCACCCACCAGGCACCAGAGATGCCTCGTATACAGGTGACAAGGTAAGTGTGAATTTTGGGTAATTGCCATTTTTTTTAAGCTCAAAGAGAGTGGGAGGATGGAGTCAAGTGCTTCACAAAAATGCTTCTTGCTGCATTTGGGAGACAAGCAAATTGGTGAAAAAGTGAACTCTCATCATCCCCAGGAACATTTTTCTGACTTACAGCCAAAAAAACATAGCGTGTGATGCATGAAAATCTCCTAGAACACATAATTCAAGGAACAGTATGAAGCCAGAAAAATCTCTGTGATTTTGGGAGTGCTTTTCAAATCACTGACAGAGCAAGTAACAAGTACATGAAATGAGACAGAGCTAAAATGAACTTATGACAAATGTTAAATATCGATGTAACAATCACGGACCGAAGCAAAAGCAAGAGGGGAAAAAAGGGCCTGTGATTAAGAGTGCTACATTCCCTACTCAGATAGACAATCCCATTAATGCTGCAAACATCACTAAGTCCCTTGCAGAGAAAGATCATTTTTCTCAGGAAAGGCACAACCATAGCACCAGCATGGAAATGTGGGGTACATTTTCAAGAGCAGGTTGGCTCTCCGAAACGTTTCCTGAGAGCAGTCAGGTATCTCCTCAATCTCCACTGCAGCTCTTTCTAGAAAGGATCTCAAAGCACATTTCAGGATGAAGTCTGTATAATTTTACAGATGGGGAAACTGAGGCACTCCTGCTTTTAAGAGTAAAACTCCAGCCATCAATCCTTGGGCTTCTTCAAAAGTTTCCTGGGGAAAAATGTGACTATCCCCTTCTGTCATCACTAAGGGATGTTACTTCTCTCCTCCCTGTCTCAGTTCTGCAGCTCATATATGCTCTGTGCTGCATCCTAGAACAAATGAAGGACTTCAAATCACAATTTCAGAAAATGAGAGATCCTCCATCTCAGCTTTTAATGCAGACACAGGCTGACCTCTTCATCAGCACCAGAGTATTTTTCTGTTGTATTTGCTGCACTGTTTATTATCTTCCCATTTCTTTTAAGTCCTGCTAAGCCCAGTGGAGAAGGTTTGCAGTTTATATTGTGCTACACTGATCCTCCTCCTGCCTGGTTTTTGTAGCATATGGCCATTGAGGTTATAGCCTCTCTTTCAGTTCTGTGTCTAGATCTATTACTTTAAATTCTTTTTAATACCAAAATCTATATGACAAGTCTCTCTGCAGGCATCTCTTCTGTCCAAACTCCCATTTTATCTCCACATTTTTTTTCCCTTAACTACTTTGGATGTCCACAATGTACCAGTGCAAAGCCTGTACCACCACCAGAGGGGTCAGATGCAAGGAGGAGAAATTAGTGCTCCTACTCTGATTTCTGTTTGTTACTTAATAGCAACTTATTAGCAGTAAAATTAGCCCTATTTGTTAAGTGCTAGTAATTAGTTATTGCTAAACTTTAGCAATTAACAGCAGTCTTTTTCCTCCACTTTACATTTTATCCACCCTAAAAAATTCCCCACCCGATTTTCCATGTTCCTTTCCTGTTCCAGGCAATTTCCCTCTTGGCTTCTCCACAAATAGTTAATGACAGCTCCTACTGGTGTGTTAGGCACTGGGTTTTCTAAAGGACCAGACAGTTCTCCCTGAAGAAAAACAATGTCTCCATAGAAAGAGAAGGACCACAGGGCAAGCTCTTCAAAATATTTTGACCAGGAAAGCCTCCTAACAAACCAACCTTTCAAGCTGAAATGCTAAGTTTCATCAAATAATCAGTTTTGCTTTAAATACCAGCAAGTACTCTAATGTTTTTGCAAAATATGTTCATATCATTTCCATGGTTAGCCCCAAACTACTGTGATCTGAGCAGACCTTCATGGCATAGTACCAACCACATCCCTTGGACCTCGAGACAGCAATGGCTGGTTACTGTGTGTAACACTACCATTAAAGCTGGAGAAGCACTTTTTGGAGACTTGTTTTGTTTGTGTGGTTTATCACACACCAGGATACACCACTTTTATTTAAATTTCTGCAATAACAACACTTTCCACCTATGTTCATGCATTAATTCCTTTCTCTTCCATCATTTGCATTTGATAAATGTATTTCTTGTTCAATTACAACTACCTTACTGAAAACTCACCCTATTTATCATCTTATCCACTATAAACCAAGAAAGTGATTTTGATATGCCTGCTGAGAAGCTGGTTCATGCAAAGTCTCACTCATCTTAATGGGCCTGCCAACTATCCCAAAGGCATATACTGAATATAAATAGCAAAGCCCTGTCCTCACAGATGAGGAACAGAAAAAAGTGTTCTGAGGGTACTACCTGCAAGCCTGAGCACAGGCAGCTGGGTAGAGCACAGGTACCTGGGTGGAAACTCTCTCTTTCCTTTCCTATGTAAGATAGAAAGTTGAAGACAAAATTTTAACCCCTGTTAAAAAAAAGTGAGGAATAATACAGCTTCAAAACAGGAAAAAAACCCCACCCTTTACTGTCTACAAAATGTCTAAGCTGGAAAGATGCTGTTCTTTTCATTTCCTTTCTTCTCTCTTCTAGTGAATGGGAATTTATCACTGAGAGCTGTTTTTTAACAGAAGTTACAGAGCTAAACAGTGAAGGCTTGATCTTCAGGTAATGTTTGTCAGAGCAGATCCCTCAAAGTAAAATCTATTTATACCAGCTGTGGTCCTTGTAATGTAATTTCAAAGCACTCCTGTCATCTGCCACTAGGTTTACAAGGGGCAGTAGGCAGAAAATTTACCAAAAGCCAAAGGAAAAAGAAAGTAATAGAGATCTCTTAGTGATGACTGCAGAATCAATATGACAATGACGGAGACTAAATGGCTATAAATCATCTTGTTAAGTCCAGCTGCTCTGCAGCACTGCCCCAAAACAGCAAACAACAACAAACCACCCTCAAAGTGCCTTATCCAAGCCCAACAGCTACTAAACCTGTGCTGAGGATACGGTGTTGTGTCCCAAGTGCCACATCACCAGGATGCCAAGGGACGTGCCAGCCATTGCAAGCCCCCAGCCAGCACAGCATGCCATGCCCTGGTGCCCGCCCTGCATCCCTAGGACAGAGCCAGGTTTCCGGGGCCGAGCAAGCTGCAGATGCCCTAGAGGGAGAGTGGGACAAGGGTGACATTGTTCCCCATGCACTGCCTGGGTCGCTGGAGTTCACATGGCTTTTTTTTGCTCAAAACTTGTTTAGAGGAGGCGGTTACCACCATTCATTTCGACATTAGAAAAAAATAATAGTAGTAATACAACAGAGGGAGTGAAGAAGAATGCCCAGCAATGACATGGGCACGAAGGTATGCAGGGAATGAGGAGGAGGGCAGCAGCCCAGCCTCCCAGGGCCCATAAATCACACCGGGTGCATGATGACCTTTCATGCGCTGCCCACTGCTAAAGGTTTCAGACGTGCAAAGTCCTCCTCCCTGCTCTGCAGGGACAGCAAGGGCTGGCGAGTTATTAAAACAGGGCCTGATCAGGAGTCAGAACAAATAAAGCTGCTTGGAAAAGAGGGAGATAAAAGGTATGAAAACTTTACATAAGCAAGGATGCAGGTCAAAAGTCTCCTGAAGGGATGGGTGTTTTGGGGCACATCTATTTTTGTCTTCATGGGCAACACTGCTGCAAAGGAGAGCTGTTAACGTCAGCCGTGACGCTCACACCAAGACCTGGAGAGGGCAACAGCTCTTGGCTGGCTGGGTATCAGTTTGCAAAAACAAACAAACAAACAACCTGTCACTTTATAGAACACCATTTCTAATCAGAAAGAGAGCTAAGGCAGTGACTTTCTCCTCCTTGTCTTTTGCTACCATCACCCCCCTTCATTTTAACCTGTGTTTTGAATATGAAACTTGCAGACGACTGGACCATAAAGTCAATCGTGCCTTTCCTCTGCATAAATAATCAATCATCTTTGGTGCCACACTGGAGTAACTCCAACAAGAAAAACTGAAGTTTCTTGTGCACATTCTAAGTTTTATATATATACATACATACATATATATAGATATATATATGTAAATACAGTTCTAGTCACAGTGTGTGTGTGTGTACATATACACACACACACACACACATATAGATATATATATATATATAGTTACAGCCTAAAAGGTCACAATTTCATTTCTTTTTAGGGCAAAACACGTGTTTCCTTGTTTCTTGATTTTTGCAGAAGGGAAGTTCTCCACAGAGACTTACATCTGGCTGATGACTTCTGGTAGGAAGAAGCTAAGCTTCTCAACAGGAAAGGTTGGTGGGGCTGGGTCCCTGCATAACAAACAGATGGGAAAAATTTTCTGCTTGGACATTATTTTTAAATGGGATGGGATCATAGAGACATTATATAGTAATTGTCACACCACGAATTCTTTGCCTGCCAGAGATCAAGAACTGTAAATAAAATCCCAAGGCAACAGATACCCTAGTGTGGGCTTTAATCTATCAAATATGGTAATTGTCAGCACAATCTAACAACTCACTGGCTTGCAAATTAATCACTCAGTCTTAGCAGCAAGGTGCATCTTTTTATAACCAATGCTTGGCATATGAAGTGTGGCTAATAAGATGCCTCTAATTTAAGAGTCTCACAACATTCCCCCTTAAGGAGATAATTGCTCACATTGAAGGCCTCCATCCTGAAAAGGCTGCAGAGTACAATGCTCACCACCACTCACCAACTGCTCGAGGGGAGGTCAGAGCACACCACCTCTGGCTGCAGCACCAAGAAGGACATCACAGGCAATGAAAAAAACAGTATGGGATTGCAATTCATCAATACCTGCTGGACCAGAAAGCTAATGTAAGTTCTGACCCAGAAATACACCATGGAAGCTTTTGAGAACTTTACTTTTGAGAACTGCACTGTACCCCAAGCTATACAGCAGCAATCAGTAACATTAAAAATTCCCCACACAGTACTGACTTTTCTCCAGTTTATTTTGTTTTCACATGAATTTGTCAAAATACCTACTTTGAGCATGACAGCAGATCATTGCCAATCTGGAGAGACAGAGCTACATCTAAATTGGGAACTGTGACAGGAGAGGAGCACAGCATTAAAGCTTAGATGAGGAAATGAGTCACTTGAACTAGAGAAGAAGTTACAGAATTTAATAGAAGAAACTGATAGCAAATAATTAATGCTTACAATTGCCATTATCAGAGGTTTTCTAGAACTGTACCCTAGATATTGCTATAGAAACATAAAGTTAAATAACTGTTCTACAGAATCAAACCCCACTAGGCTTCCTTCTTTCAGTACAGACCTGCTTGTTTAAGAAAAGAATACTGGACTGATGAATCAATTCAGTTCAAGGGGCCAGCACATTATCAGAAGGCTGACACTGCATCAAGCAAGTTGGCATTTGCATTTTTAATTTAATGTTCCATTTCTTCGTTAAACTTTACTGGCTACCTTAATTCAACAGAAGCCTTTTATCTTCCTGAAAAGCAGGAGGTGCCTCTTCAGTAACATTTACTGTTAGAATGACATGGCCCTTACTACTTCTTCACATTCTTCTTTCTGTCACCAGTGTGGTCCAAACCTCTCTCCCTGCTGCAGCTGCCGAACAGTAGCACAAAAAAGGGCACATAACTGTTCAGCATACACTCTAACACATACATCTAAAAGTGGGAAGGAGACCTGGCTGTTCCCATATGACAAATTCGCTTTGCTCTTTTCAGCCTCAACGTGACAAGAGAGTCAGCAGTTTTTCCTCTACAGCTCCAAGTCTCACAGCTCAGGACAGCAGCACAGTAAGTAAGCTTTAGAAGTAGCATGTTCAGAAATTGCAGCATCTGGGTAAAAACAGACAGACAAAATCTGCTCCAAGTCCTCGCTTTGCAGATGTACGAATTCACCCTGGTCTCCTCTGCATACCCTTCTGCAAACATTTAAGTGAATGAGTTTTACTTTCACCAGTTTAAAAACTTCACACCTGTGTCTCTTTACCAGGAGTTAAGTTTTATAGGCTCTGGGAGCAAGGGAAAAGAAAAATGCAGGCACAGTTTACAAGCCGAAGGATGACGGTGAGACTGCAGGGACTTGGCTTTATGTCCTCAACTGTGGAAATGCTGGGAAACAAGCTCTGTAAAGGCCATACACTAACGACACCTCAAATGGAAGGCAACAGCAACGTGCTCCATCAGAGGCAATTTCCAAACTGGTGACAAAGTGGCTAAGACAAGGTGCAACTTTCCCCTAGGAAGGGCACAGCCCCGTGCCACTTACTGGTATTGATAAGACCAGGCAGCATGCAACCCAAATGCCACACACCACCAAGATGTCTTATCTGGCCTCCTTGTTCCAGAAACGTTGCTCCAGGTAAACTGAAAAATGAAAGAACTGCAGTTTCTCCAAGGGCAGGTTCCCATTAAGTCAGTGACCTTTCCAGGAGAAGCATGCAGAAAAAAGCAGGAGGGCTGAATTCCATAAAGCTTTTACAAACACTTCAGCTCATCCCTGCACATTAAAGTGCTTATGATGAACTTTAAGCACCATCTTATGCACCAGGGAAGCTTCAACAAGGTGCATCTGGAGAACCTGGTTCTTGACTGATTGCTGAACTGGGCTGCTTTGATATTAAAAAAAGGACCATGTTCACTCCTGCAATGGTGCACACACTGAATGAGACTTTACCTTCAAAAGCAGCCTAAACACAGCAAATCCAATGCTAACAGTCATATCTGATCAAAATCTTTCCCCAAAATGAACTCCCTAAGTCCCAACCCAATCCTTTCAGCCTCCTTCTAGTATGACTGCAATAGAGTAGTCCCCATGAGCTACTCCCAACCTGTTGGATCGCACTCCCATGGACAGTGATGCAAAGTCCATCCACTGGAGAGAGCAGGACAACGCAGCAACCTACTGAAGACACCTCAGTGTGCATTTCTCACAGGTATGTGCTCATCTCACACTCTAAAATCAGGCTTTCCCTCTCCACCTGAGGTTGTGGCACACCACTTCAGTAAGAAAACACAATACACAGTGACTAATTGCACTAATTTATTACTGTTGTATCACCTCATTCAAAACATCACTGAAACCCAGGTTAGGAGCTAGATTGCTAAATATGCTTTAATCATAATATTCTCCAAAGGCAAGCAGACAGCAGCCATTTTGCCTTCATCTGTCTTCTCTTGTTGCCAAAGCCCTTTCAGATGCTCACCCATTTATCACTTAGATAGCAATCGTTAGCTCTTTTCATCCCAACCCCTACAGACTGATGAGGGTTGTTACTTTTTTTATTTACTTTTTTTTTCCTAACTACACACACAGTTAGTGCTGTAATAACTTCTGTCCTTTTATAGGAGTTCTCATTTAAAATGGGGGCACTGAAAAACCTATACAACCCTACACTGTATGGTGATGTGCCTCTGGATAATGAACAAACAAGGAGATTTTAATGAAAAAGGTAAGCAACCAAGTATGGCAAGTCCACACTGTTGACAAAATCTGGAATTTATCCTCAAGGCATTTCAATAATTTGGATTCTCAAGGCATTTCAGTAATTTGGATATGAAGTGCTGGAGCAAGTCCAGAAAAGGGCCATGAGAATGACCAGAGGACTGGAGCACCTCTCCTACAAGGACAGACAGAGATTTGGGGTCATTCAGTCTGCAGAAGAGAAGGCTCCAAGGAGACCTTATTGTGGCCTTCCAGTATCTGAATGGGGCCTACAAGAAAGCTGGTGAGGGACTTTTTAGGGGGTCAGGCAGTGACAGAACCAGGGGATATGGGTGTAAGCTAGAGGAGGGTAGATGTAGATTAGAACATTAGGAGGAAGTTCTTCCATACAAGGGTGGTGAGACACTGGAACAGGCTGCCCAGAGAGGCTGTGGAAGCTTCATCCCTGGAAGCTTTGAAGACAAGGCTTGATGGGGCCCTGGGTAACCTGATCTAGTGGATGGTGTCCCTGCCAGGCAGGGGGGTTGGAACTAGATGATCTTTAAGGTCCCTTCCAACTCTGACAATTCTATGATTCTGTAATTTTTATGTGACAAATACACACCTCAAAACAATTCAGTCTGGGTTATTACTGTAGTTGTTTGCTCAGACTTTTGAGGCAACTAAATTTAAACTCCAAATAATATATGAAATGTGTAATCTGGACCACAAACTACACTGGCTAGCCTCACCCATCACAGGCACTGATATAGCTGCATGCACCTTTTTACCACAGATTTCATGGGACCAGCACCAGCTCCAGGCAGACCACAGAGGAGAGACATGGTCAGGAGAGCCACCAGCAGTATTCCCACAGTAGTGTCTGCTGGCAAGACACTTAGTAAAAGCATACTTGGCTGCTCAAAATGAAATCGTCTCAATTTACCTTAAAGGAGGAGGGATTGTCACCGCCTCACCTTTTGTGTTTGGAAAGGCACAAGCAGCAAAGCCAACTACTCTCCTCTGTACCTTTCAGCAGTGCCATGGATGAAATCCTGCTCGTTTATTCCCTTACTGCCAAACAAAACAGCCAGAGGTACTAGGGATTTTTTTTGCATAATATTACCATACAGAAAAAGTGGAGAAAGACTAAAGGATCATTTCCAAAGTGTGGGTTTCCACAAGGAATTTCCTTTTTGAAGCACAGATTTTTTTTTTTTCCCCTCACTTCTGAAAAGGTACCTTCCCAGTTCCATCTTACTTTCAAACACCACTTGCTTTCCAATTTTGCTAAACATTCAGATGTCCATTACAGGATGTTAGGATGTTTAATTTCCATTTTGTTTAAGAAGAAAGAAGCTCACTGAGAAGGCAGAAAATTAACAGTTTCTTTCCAGTTATTACGCTAAGGCAGTCTAAAAAAATCCACTGTTACAGAAAAAAAAATTAACCCAAGAGGAAAAGTTTTCTAGAAGAAAACTTTGACTTTAAGCAAGCAAGATATTCTTAGTGGGAAACTTATCCACTTGAAAAAGCTGACCAGCTCTAAAAGTAACTAAGATATCCTAACAGGCCACTAAACTGAATGAAGATGGCAGCCAGTGTTCTTTAAATTCAGATTTGCAGGCATTAATTTCTCCAAGATCATGAAAAGACATAAGCTGAACACTCATCACCTTTAGGGTCCAACCCATCACCTCTTATCCCGTTTCCCCATGTTCACGCAACAGCAAACGGTCCTTCTCGGGTATGCCAGGGTACTCTGTGCCTCATTCCTCACAGCTCTTCATCTAGAGCATCACTTCTCCCATCTCATCACAAGCCTCAACCCCACAGTGCAGAGCATCCTACAGCAATTTGGGCTTTTACTGGGAACTGGGGGTACCTGCAGAGAGCCCTCTTCTGGGGATATGACAGCTGAAAGCAGATCAGAAGAAACTGCTTAAGCCCCTCACCCAATAAGCATTACAGCTCTCAAGAAAAAAAAGTGCTCTAAGGGGTGAAATCTGCTGACTTACATTTGTTCAACTAATGTCCAATTATTATTACATGAAAATCTACATGGAAAAAAAGCAGTCTAATAAGAAAGCTAATGAAAATTAAGTATTTTACAGGAAAGTTACCTAAGCATAAAGTCAACTAGTTATCACTCTGCATTTCAAATCCAAGGGCACCAACATGGGAAAAGCAGGCATTTGCACAGGAATGACTTCTCAGACGTGGAGGAAATAGAGCAAGCCACAATCCTCCACAAATCAAGTCTCATCACACAATCCCTATTTTTCTCCCTAAGCATACATTTTAATACAACATAGAACACTCAATACAGCATTTGGAAACAGTTCTCTGTGCAACATTTGGAACTGAAAGTTTTGCAAATAAATGTTTGGGAGAAGAAACAGAGGTTTGCACTGGGGTGAGTCTGAAGGGAGCATAGGCTGCAGTCCCCTCCCTTGCAGCCCCAAATTGCTGAGGGTTAGAGATGCATGACAAGAGACAGGGTTCAACCTCTCTGCAGGCCAATGTCTTGCCTAAATGAAACGGGTAACAAATTGTGACATTGCTTGCAATTCATTACTTTTCTTCATTTTGATTTTTTCCTCAATTGTAAGCTCAACAAAAGCCTCTGCTGCACTTCAGTGCAGATTTCACCACTCCTCTCTTCACCGACTTCAGCTATAAAGCCACGCTAATTACTCTGAAAAACTAATGGAAGGAAAAAAGAAAGAGATACACACAAACACACACAGATTCCTAGTGAGCCGTCATGGGTAAAAGAGGGCTACAGCCCCCCAGCCTGGCCAGCCCTATTGACAGAACAAAGGAGCTTCTGGCCTGGCAGAGAAGAGCAAAAACTGTGGATGCAGAGACCAGACGAGGAGGGAAAAAAGGAAGAAAGAAAAGGAAGTAACACTCATTCTTGTGTTGTGAGGTCCTAACTATGCAAAGCTTTCATGCTGCAAAGAAAAGTGCTATTGAGAGAAGGTAGAGGGGACCAAAATACTGGGAGGCAAATGAGCAAACACTCTGTAGTACCCACTGTGAGAGACCCTGGACCCTTCAGCAGCACTGGCATCGCCTGTGAACATAGAAATCGTTTAAGAAACCAGATGATACCATAGGAACCCGTTTTCAAAGCAATAAAATAACTGCTTTCTTGATACATTTGCTCTATTATCCTGATAACAGCCTGCAGGTGCACACTACCTCTGAGCATCTTGTAAACATGTACTGCAAGCCACCACGAGATGGATCACGTATTCACCTTCCCTGTGTGCGCATGTAATGTTCCAGATAGTCACCTAAATTAGATCTCTGTTCCATACAAAGAGGAGGAGAGAAATTAAATTATGAGCAAATACCCTCCAGTGTACAGGATAGGTAGGAATGCCAGGAGAGCCCCAAGTTGTTAGGACAGTCCCCACAGCAGCCAGCTCCAGCTGAACATCTCACGGGCTTGCAACAAGAGGATTTGCCTCCCGCCTGGCTCACAGATAAAAACTTGTCTCTTGCCACAGTCCTGTGAAACTGCTAACTCCAAACACTGCAATTTACCACAGGTGTTGATAACAACTTCAGAGTATCTCACTTGCATGGAATAAACTACCAGTAAGTTAAAAACTCTCTCTCTCTCTCTTTTTCCAAAGAAAAATCCTCTGAAGTTGCTTTTACAGCCCCATGGATACAGATGAAAAGATTTCATGTGCTGGAGTGCTTTGCTCACTGCAAGTCTTTCCCTGCAGCAGTGAGCACCGAGATACAATCTATATGCACCAGCAGCTCCCACCCAGTTAAGAAAAAAATGCCACTTTAGAGGCTTTCCACATTTTTTTCTACTGCATAAAACACTTGGAAACATGAGCCACAAATGGCATCAGGTATTTTTCTGCCTGGGTCCAGCTCCCAGCAAATCAACGGCATTTTACTCAAGTAAGGACCAAAAGGCTTATAACTTACATCATATATCATAAAAAGCACTACTTGGTGTAGGATGATTTTCACCCACAAATCTCAAAACACTCTGCAAACCTGAGGAAACTGCATTTTTATCACTTTCCTGTTTGGCAGAAAACAAGAGGAAAAATGCAAAAGAGGTATTTCCTTTTGGAGAGGGGAAATCCCTTACCAACAGCCAAGAAACAGGACAAAAGTCTAACTCGGGTCCTTTCCAACTTTGAGAGAGGTCTTCTCTCAAAGGTCTTTGACTGGACTCTCACCACCTCCCTAAGTCCTTAAGAAACCACACACCTTCAGATAACTTTGGAAATGCAACTGGAAAGTCCTCGATGGAACACGCAGTATTTATCTCCTTGTTCCTGAAATCTTGTTATCTTGACAAGTGACAACGAGCCATTTTCAGCACAAAGAAAGAAACCATATTTTCTGGCTCTCCATGTTAATTATGCTTCAAAAATACATAAACTATAGTCATGGGAGGGAAAAAGAGTGAGGGGGGAAAAAAGAAACCCTAGTACAATAGCCACACATTGACAACCTAACAGACACAAACTAATTATTTTGTGTCTTTCCCAGCAAGTTTCATTCAATTAGCTGCACCACTGAGTTCAAAAGGTGATTAATTGAGGCCTATTCTGGTTTATAGAACTACAGTCCCTCAATGATGTATGCAAAGACATGGGGAAATCTTAGATTTAAGCTCAGCTGCTTTAACTAAATATTGAAAGAAAAAATACCCAGAGAGGCAGGGGAAGGAGAAAGGCACTTGGCATTCAGATCTTGTCCATGGTGGAACAGTTAATTTCCCACTCTGTGATGAGATGACCAATGCAGTGGTGTAGCGCACACATAAATACTTTCCTATCAGTGTTCCAAAGCTAAGCCAGAAGAGCACCAAAACAGCTCCTCAGTAATGGAGGAGCTCCCCATCAGTAAAGCCAGGGAGTCCCAGGGTGGTCACCACTGCAGCTAAAAGCTGATTCTTTTAGCCACATTTTTAAATTTCTATTTTTTTTTTTTGCACACTAATGGCTTTTTCCTTCCCCTAATGCTTTCTTTCATTATTTTGCTACATTAATAAGCAACTTCTTAACCTTCTTCCTTTTCTCATCCATCCTGATGGGGGAGAACATACACATTTGGTTGGTTTTCAACAAGTCAGTCAGTTTAGATGCTCAGGGCACTCCTTCATCCTGGGCTGAGAAGCAGAAAGACAATAAAGAGAGAATTAAACAAACTCAAAGAGTAATGATTCCAATCTTTTTGGTGACCTCTTGCAGGAGGCTTGCTCTGTCTGCTTACACAGCTCCAGACCCAGCCATACAACATGTACCAGCACCAGCTCCCATCATCACCCCAGGATCTTCAACTCTTCGTTTGCATTAGGACAGATTTCCAAGAACTGAGGAACCAGACACATTCAAGGCCTACCTTAGTCCAAAATCCCATCCCCAGTTTTGCAGATTTCCAAAGAATCTCCTTGCCCAGGAGTGGCAAGATGGATTTATCTGTTAGCAATGGTAGCCACAGCAGCAAAAAAAAAATTAAAGCAAGAAAAAAACCCAAAGAACCAATCCTGACAATAATATTGAAAAAGACAGGGATAGTAAGATTTCAAGTCTCCCAGGCTTCACAGACTCCCTCCCCACCCAGGTAAAGATCAGTGCCTGTGGCAAGAGGTTTCCCTCTATATCTCCCCAGCACCTTCCAGACTCTCTTTAACCAACAAAATCCAGACCTGCAGCCAGATTCAGACCTGCTGCAAAGCATCTCTCAAGCATAAGAGTCCCAACTGCCAACAGACTGGTCCCAGAGTAATACTCAAATCCTTGCTCTGATGCACAGCAGGCAGTTGGGGTCTCACGTCAGCCGACAGCAGACACCTCCTCAGCTGAAACTTGGTAAGAGGCTTTATCCATTTCTTCATGTAGGATTAGCAAGGAAGTTCCTTTTAACTTTCAGTGACTCTTGTGTGTTATTGATTTGTCCATGCCCCATGGCCTATGCAGTGCCCGTGGTTTTCAAGTTGGCACTGCAATCACACCCAGAGACCAACACTGCAAACTACACACTGAAAACCTAAACAATACAACCCACCTGTAGAACTCTGCATTTTCAACTTGCCCCATCTTTATTCATAAATGCTCATGGCTGCAAGATGGAACATAGAACATACAACACCACTCAGACCAAGGAACCTGTTGGTCATCCCTCCTGCTGAAGCTGTTTCATGCATGACATTGCACCACAGGCTGCACTACACATCACCCCTCAAGTGTGGGCACGTACAGCAGCCTCTCCTTCGCTATACACATCACTCCAGAACAGGGGTCTTGAGGCCCAGATGCTCTGCACAACACAGCCACAACAAATAAATAGTCACCTAAAATAATCTACACAAGCAAAAGGGGGTTTTGCTTCCATTGACTGTTCTCTTAATTTTGTCACAAGAACACATGGTGAGCACACGAGTATACATAAAGTACTAACTGTATTCTAAATGGCCTTCAACTCAGAATATATAACTACTACTATAAATTGCAGAGGCATTGCTGTAACAAAATATTAAAATCCAAACAGCTCATAACAAACATTAACAGCTGACTCAATGGCAGATGCATTTTTCATTTATTCATTTCTGTAAAAGCACATGCAGTGTTAAAAGCAACAGATAATTGTGTAAGAGTAACACAATGCTAGGTTAAAAGGTGCCATTTACTGTACCAGTAATTGATGTGATCTTTCCATTTTCCTTACTTTATATGTATTGTTGTCTTTGCCCTTGTAGTTTTTGCCTTCTGTAGCTTAGTAACTGTTTCCTTCTACTTTTTTTGTTCAGGTACAAAAAAATTCAGCATCATATAATCAGAGGAAAAAAAGGTGAAAAATAGAGCTGCAAGAATGATGCTTACAGATGATCTGACTCTAGTACCCAAGCCCACTTCTTGCCCCCGGAAGGCTTACACTCAAGTGAAATGGAACCAGCATATCTAATTTTTATTAGAAAACAAGCATTAATTACTTCATGATTAAAAAAATAAATAAATCACTACGATAATAGACATGCTGGAATTCTTATCATGGCAAATCTAGCATGTTTAATTCACATTGCATCCAAAATAGCCCTTCTAATTATGTCAACCCTCGGCTTTCTTTACAGCATGGTTTACTTTGATTAGTGAATTAGCACTGCACATTTGGGCTGGTGCGTGCTTTCCTGATTGAATTGGCCCACTTCAGTCCAAAAGCTTTCTTCCATGCTTGCACTTCATAAACCAGAGGAAAATAACAAAATTAAACTGGGAAGCAAGTAGAAAAAGGCCTTTCAAAAACATCCCAAAAGCAACAGCAATCTACTGAATAGGTATTTGGAACAAACACAGAAGTTGCAAAGCTTAGGAAAAGGGGAAGAATCAGAAGAGATTCAAGGTAGGGCAAAGTCTACTGAATGAAGTTAGTACTGCCTGAACACATTCCAGTGATCATCTTAACAGAAATAAATATGGAATTTTAGTAATTTAAAGTTTAAGATTTCTAAACTGTTAGATGTCAAAAACAAAGAAATCCCTCCTCTGGCAAATGCAAGCTGGCATGAATAATACACATTTATGTCCTGATGGTATGCAACAGGGTACTATTACTATGTTATCTCTGAGCAGCTCCTGCACATGCACTCACACTAACCTTTAAACACCCCAAAGAAGTTAAATAGAAATGGAAGCAGACTTGGTAACACCTTTTACTATAGCACAGCAGAGACACAAATCATAGAAAATCAATGGAATCAAATCAAATCAATGGAACACACATCATATATGGGGAAGTCCAAGTTCGGTCAGAGGAAGACCAGAAGTAATATCTGCACCTTAAACATTCCTTAAGATCTGCTAAGATACAATGTCCCAATGAAGGAGGTGGCCACCACAACAGCTGTATGGAAATAGTTCTCTTTTTGCAGAGCATCCACTGCAAAGAGTTGCAGGATAAACCACTTCTTGAGGGATTAAGACACTGTGAAAGAAGTCCAGCCATGACAAGACAGTAAATTCAGGAAGTGACTATTCACCTCGATCAGATGACTTTCACCTTGGGAACCTGAGATGTGGCTGCAGCATAAATACACACAGTCCATAAAATAAAATACAAATTCCTTCTTCTTAGCCTTTAAGGCTAGACTGTGATGTGCCAGATGCATCCTTTCTGTCCACGTGGGAACTTTGGGAAGGTGCAGTGTGCATCTTTGATGAGAACTTCCTAGTGACCCAAGAGCTGCAAGGAGGTGGCAGGACACAGCACCCACACCAATGCTGGGGTGCACATCAGGCACCAGCTATGCACACCTACAAAGATCTCTCCTCAATGCCTTAAGGGGCACCTTCCAAAAGGTACACATATGTATTTATATTTTATTTAGATGAGAAACAGAACAAAAACAAGCAGGTAAAAATTATATATATAGTTATAGAAATGTAGGAAAAAATAACTAGAGAAATAAGGAGCAGCAGAGAAGCCCTGAAGCATGGCTAGCACCGAGGCAGGAGCACAGACAGAAGCTCAGGGATGTGGGAGCAAGCCATTTCAGCTGCCAGTATGTGCCACCTGCCATGCTGCACCAAAAAGGAACATTTACTGCCAGGAACTGTAAAGAAATATTGGTGCAGTTACCTATGCAAATATTTTCTTGTTGACAAAAGAAGTAACAGAGTATTTTCTCACCATTTTTCCATGTGCTAAGCAGCAGCTCTATGCCTCTCTTTAAAGGCATCAAATAGCAACACCACAAGCCCCACCATTGCTCTCACATGTGACACTTTAAATCCATAGGCATACACAAAAGCATGTGTATACACTCCCAACATACTGTCCCCCATTTCAGAAATGAAGTGCCACTTTTAAATATTTCCACTTTACTTGCTTTGAATTGCCAGAGATCAAATGAGTCAATTAAGTGCTGTGTCTTTTTTGTTCGGAGGCGAGATGAAGGTAATTTGCTGCTCAGTGCATCTGTTTCCTCATCAGCACAGTAAGGACCAAGCTAATTAGGGGAGGAAAACAATATGGTCATATGGATAGGCCAGATTGCCTGTCACTCAGCTATTCAGTGGGCAGGTTGTGCTGTAAGGACAGCAAACATATGAGGAGTTTTCATCTCCTTCCTTGCCGTGCCTCAGAAAAAAAAAAGGACTTCAAGCAGTCAAATGGTTACCTTTATCTTTAGCACTAATCCCAAAAGGTTCCTCCCCAAGTCCTGACATTGCTGATGTGCCCATGATCAACACTGTTGTTCTTTGCTCCAGCAAGGAGCCATGTGCCAAGGTTTCTACCTGAACAGCTCACCGGCACCAAGGCTGGGCACCACGCTCAGCTTGTTCCCTTGGGTGGGCATGGCGTGGCCCTCGCTCATGATGTGGAAAGCATGGGCAAGATGCAGCACAGGCATGTGGAATTTAGTACCAATTAAATGTACAATGCTAATGAAATCATTCCAATCCCTTTTTCTGTTGACTTTAGTTCACACTGCAAGGCACAGCTTGGCTTTCCAAAAGACTCGGTGCAAGTGAATGTTGGGCTCTCCCTGCTCCAAGATCTCCTAAGCACCCATCTGGAGGATGTTGCATTTTGTAATGCCACAAAAAAATCTTCACAATCTCTGCCTCCCTAATGCCTCCCACACTATGATTTTTTTTTAAAATACATGCTCTGAAAACAACTGAAACTTCTAAGAAGCAGTTGCAGAAGGGCAGGCACCGTTCTCTTTACTCTTGTGGATAGTGATCAGACCAGAAGTAACAGTATGAAATTGAGTCAGGGAAGATTTAGGTTAGGTACCAGAAAAAGGTTTTTCATCCAGAAGGTGGTTGGGCTCTGTAACAACCTCCCAGGGGAGATGGTCACAGCACCAAGCCTGATGGAGTTCAAGAAGCACTTGGGCATCACCCTCAGGCAGATGGTGTGATTCTTGGGGTGTCCTGCACAGAGCAGGGAGATGGACTAGATGATCCTTGTGGGTCCCTTCCAGCTCAGAATATGCCATGATTCTATGATCAAGACCCTTCTAAAAAGCTGTTGTTGTTACTCCCTTCACTATCCGACACTGAAAATTCCTAAGTATTTTTCATCATTACCAGTTTCAACAGATTCAGTTATGATTTCAAATGCCTCTGTCTTTGCAATACTGCAGAATCACTGACCCCCAACTCAACAATCACATGGATGAGTGCCCTGATTCAGCTTTAAATCACCGATCCTAAAGTTGATGTCAAAAATTACTGTCTCGGTGAACTGCAAACATGCAACTGCATGAGAAAAACAACTTTAAGGAGAGAAGCTAGAGATAAGTAATTCCCAGTCACTCGCACACAATCCCACTGTGGCATTTCTATTTATTAGGAGAAGATATGGAATATCAGAGGAAGTTCATTTATTCACTGGCCTGTAAAATCAAGCAGCAGTAGACATTACATTTACGACATCTAAGCTTTATTTGCTACTACAAAATGAAATGGTATAAGATACAGAAAACAAGTTAACTCGTATCGAGCATACCATGAAAGCAATCAACCTAACCAAGGGCTTTCACATCTCCTTGTCAGCTACCACAAGACACAGACTGAGTGCTTGATATTGCAAACACAGCTTTTTAAAATATATACATATATATAAAAATTACTTATTTTAATGGACTCTTCTCAGCAGATCTCTGGTTTTACATTTAACAGAAATGTAGCAATAAAATCTGCTCCTCAAACAGGGAACAGTTCTGCAGGCCTTGCTAAAAAGAAAACTACAGAAAAAAACCAAAACAAAACCCAGAAATCCAGAACAGACTTTTAATGGAGACCACCCTTCTTCACACACAAGCCATTTAAAAACCTATCAGGAAACTTCTTAATTCCTTAGCCCAAAATGAGACAACTTCCATCCCAGATTTTGGCACATATCCTATGCTGGCCTTGACCCAATGTGGCTTATACCAAAGCAGCTCTTTGCTTCCATTCTGAAGGCTGCAAACTTTGGGATGAGTCACCAATTAATCTAGATCCATAAATAAACATCCAAAACCACAGATCAGATGGCAGAGCTCCCTCTGAACTTCAAGTCTTTACCCCTGCACCCTCACCAGATCTCACAGAAATTATGTTTCTTCCTTACCAACTCATCCCATAATTATCTACAGAAAGCCTACACATATCCAACCCCACAAAAAAGCGAATCTTACCTGGTGATACACACCAAGAGACCGGGGCCAGTATTTAAGAGCAGCTATGATTATATGCACTAGCATAGGTAAAAATTAGTAAGTCAGTAGTCCATGTATTCAAGTAGCAGCACGTGAACTCCTTTAACCACAGCTTTATGGCATCGGTATCCCACAAAATTAAGGGCAGAAACTACAATTCCTATCTTTACACTTCTTAAAGCCATTTAAATTGCTCCTTCTAACAGTGTGCAAATATTAAAGCTTGTCCAAATGGCATACTCAAACTTAGCAAACTATGCAGAAAACATTAGCGGCTGGAATGGCAAACCAGGCTATTTGCTTCATTAAGCAAATCCAGGCAATAATCTGTGTCATCCCAAAGAACCAACACTTGATGAGGTGGCCACAAGTCAAAGGGGACCACAGGGCAATATGAAGATTTGGCCTGTGAGCAACAGAGACCTGTGCTCTGCTCAGATGCCCCACCAAAGTTTTGCTACGAGTTGCAGAAAATCCGCATTTCTTTCATAAGCGTGCAAGTTGTACTGACAACTATATGCTGGCAGGTTTATGGCCACTGTAAACACCAAGGCTTTAGCACCAATGGGCTAAGCTGCAACAGGTCTCAGAGGGCTCTGCAAAACCCCTCTAAAAATGTCTTAAAACTATCAGAGCAATGGGGAGCATGCACACCAAGCACAACACATGTGCAACGTCAGCTTGCAGGGCGCTGCAGATGCCAAAGCTTGCATGGGTTCAAAAAAGCAAACAAATTCTCAGCTGAACAGCCTCCAACAAGTGCAATTCAATGCAGGTCACCTCCTGCTTAGGGGCTGAGCCAGAAATTAGTGGGAGCCTGATGAAGTCTTCTGGGAAGAGTTTTATACGTGAGTCTTACTCTTATATCCTGCAAAGGGTAAGCAGTGTGCACTCTCAGAGCCAGGTTACCAAATGAGAAGGACCATGGTTTGAGCCAGCCAAGCTTTATGTTCTAACATAGACCATGACAGCTTGCTTTATGCTCTACATCCATGCAGACTGATCCCACTCCACCACACAACCCTTCCTCATTAAGTCCAAAAAACAAACAAACAAAAACAAGCCCATCCACTGCAAAGGAGCAGACACCCTATCTCCCAGCAGTAAGCACGGAAGGGAGGTTAAACTGGGGGGTGGCACTTCAGCTTTGTCACAGTAAGGATTACAGACTGCAAGCACCTAGACTGAGGGGAGGCAGCCATAAAAGTCGCTACGCTGTGGTTTTGGCTAGACCATTAGAAAGTCACCTCTGCAGTAAGAATGAAGAAATATTCAGATCCAATCTGGCAAACCACTGCATCTGATCAACCAGAGATGGTCATGACAGTTCATGTTGGGAAATGAAGCCGAGGGGTATAAAAGACTGAGTGCAAACCTCGGAAATCTTAGCAATGATGTGCATCAGTCGAAGAAACAAACCGCAAATAGCGGCAGACAAAAGGGAGCGCTTGAGTTTGAAGAGATGCCTTAAGACCAGCCAACACTGAAAGCATTTAAATTCTGGCAGCTTCAGAAGTAAGTGCCAGCATGAATTTAGATACTTGGATACATTCAAAGTCTTCCAGTTGCAGTTTCACTAGAAAATAATGAAACCCTACACAATCAAATCATTATAAATAAAGTTTTTTGAGCTCAGTGGAAGACAACTCTGATGGATTCATGATCTGTGCTGCTGTAATAGAGCTAGTAATAATTCTGATGCATTGATTTTTTTTTTTTCTTTTAAAAAAAAGATAATCTGGATTTCTGTAAGGAATGCCTGCTCAGGAATTTCAGCCGAGCTGAACACTGTATGTTGCTGACATTGTCACTATGCTTTAAGTCAATTAGGGAGACTGGATCCAGATGGCTGAAAACGACCAAAATTACACAGTGCATTCTGTTTATTAGTTAGGATTATTATTTAGGCCTTAATTGCTTTTAACAGATTATTTATCATTATTAAGATCACAATGATGTGCAAAAAAATTATGTAGTTATGAAAAACATGATTTTTCAATTGCATCTGTCTCCACTCTGTTCAAAAACTGTTCTTAAATGTCTGAGCTAATAAATTAAAAAAAAGAAAAAAGAAACCCCTTTCACTAGCCAGACACATTGATTCTGGGACATGACCAGAGACTGCAGAAGGATGCCAGCAACAGAGAGTTTCCTGAGGCAGTTCCTTCTGCACTGCCACTCACCTGTGCTGCTCAGAGTACCTCGCAGGGAAGGAAGGATGCTCAACTCCTCCAAGACTGCCTGAACCCCACCATAAGCTAAACCAAACCCACCTTGAGAAGGACATCTTGAAGTCCTACCTCTAAAAGATTCATTCCTTCTGAGCTCCAGCCAAATGAGAAAATAGAGGAAAAGCAGGTTTCTCAAGGACTAGTAACAGAAACATCAATTGGGAGAGGCATCCCAGACCTAATTTTAAAACAGTGACAAGTACATTCCTTCAGCAAAGGCTAGGGCTTGCCCAGGAGAGTAATCAGTTGTTTACACCATGGATAATTCGAGGTCCCTTCCAACTCCTAACATTCTGTGATATCTATCTCCCTCCATCAGCAGCTGATATGGCCCCTGAGATGGGTTTTCCTACAGCCCTCCTCTTCAATATATATATTTTTTTAATTACTCAGTCATACAAACCATCACGTTGGGATAAATACAGTCAAATGTTTCCACACATGAGGTATCTGCCACTCAGAACAGGCTCCTTCAAACTGCCTCCAGTAACACTACTTTTGGAAATCTTGGTCCTACAACTTTGAACCCTCGAATGTATTAATCCAAGCATCAGCAGCTGGAGATCACCAACATACTGGGACTGGGAGAAAAAAGGCAAGCACTAATTATCAGAGCCTACCCTGGAAGGGAAGAGCACACAGAAGACTCACCAATAGACAACAGCCTCAAAGCCCTACTCCTTTGATGCTAGGAATATTAAGTTAATGAAAAAAAAAAACCAAACTGTGCAACACAGGTCTCTCTCTGCCAGAGATCTTGAGGTCATAACTGAAGTCAAGGAACAATTGTGGCAATTCAAGTTGTGTGAAACTAAGTCTCTTAAGCTTTTAACAACATATATACAGCAATTATCTGAACATTAATCCTTATCCTACAGTCTCTGGGGAGCAGTTAGGTTCAGCCATCCATCCAAACCCCAAAATGCAGTATGCATGTTTAGCTTTGGAATATGGTCCTTTTGCTACAGAAATGGGCACTTTGACACTCTACTTGTGGTTAATCCTGAATTAGCACTTGGCCAACCTGTAAGTTTGTCAACAGTACTACTCTTACTTCCCCCCTATTCATTAAGACAACTTAGCATCTCATCCCACCGAGCCATGATATTCTCAATGCTTTTGTTTGCTGCTAGGTTGGGCTTTTAAAAGAAGTTCTCCTAAGAGAAGAACAAAAAAAAACCCAAACAAACAAAAAACACAAAGTAGTAATATGCATAAAGTGTCCTCTAAAGTGGACAAAATTAGGCACCATTAAGAAAAAGGGCACCAGATGAGAAAAGCATCATCCTTGCTCATTGTGATCCTCACCATTAAGCTCTGGACAGAATAGTGAGGAATGGAGGGAAGAAGCAGATTGGTTAATCAACAG
Source organism: Galbula dea (assembly GCA_013399015.1). NCBI lineage: Eukaryota > Metazoa > Chordata > Aves > Piciformes > Galbulidae > Galbula > Galbula dea. The sequence continues at coordinate 176,130 of VWZX01006713.1, forward strand.
GTACATCATGCAGATACACATTAAAACCATATTACATTTTCTCAAAATCTATATACTTCCAATGTTACTTCATCTCCCTCCACACCTACCTCCTCATTGCCCTCAACTTCTAATAGCAGTAATGACCTTGGCACATGGCATTTTCTCAGAATTAATAGTTGGCTGGTGTTAATGGCCCTTGGCTACACCTTGGGCCATCAACTCCTCCCAGACAGTCATTAATCCCAAGGAAATACCCTGCACCTCAATCGTTATTACTTAATTAGCTCCACACATAATCTGTGGAGCTGTAACACCACACCAAAGGGTTGACTTGCAAATTATGACCAAGAAAACTTTCAAGTCAAAAGATTCAAGATACGGCACCAAAACCTAATTAAAGGCATTTTAAGGTGCTAGTAAATAAAGGATAATTATTTAGGGCTGAATCAGCTACTTGACTAGACAAAGCCAGTGCTTTTAACTGAGTGGAGAGTTAGAGGGGTTCCTATGTTTTGCAACAGAATGGTGTGTGCTGCAACAGGCAGCTAAAGCACAAACCCAATCTTGCACTTCATCAACCAAGTACTGCTTTTTAATATGCCATAAACTGCCCCAGATAACAGCTCTTGCCCCACTGGGGAGACTACAGAAGGGCAGGAGAGCACACGGCAAACAGAGGATTTGGACCATTTGCAACAAAAGCCAGGCTCCCCAGGAAGGCTGTCATGGCCCCAACTCTCACGGAGTTTAAGACGCACTTGGACAACGCACTTAGGCAGATAGGGTGACTTTGGGGTTGTCCTGTGCCTATAGGAGTTGGACTCGATGATCCTTGTGGGCCCCTTCCGACTCAGGACATTCTGTGATTCTGTCATTAAAGGCTCCCCCAAGCACTGCTGAACAGAAGTAGCCTGGGTTGCTGCAGCTCTTCTTTCCATTTCATTGCTCCTCTCACGTATTCCTGCCACCTTTAGGGCAGGTGTTTTTCCCAGATTACATATCCTCTGCAGAGCCAAATATGATTAATTACGTTCTTTCATTATCAGAGTCACCCAAAGTGAACACAGACCTCGTATTTCATGATGCTGCATTAATATCTCCATCCCAAAGGAGACTCAACCTCATCACTGGCTAATTCAAGCCCAAAGCCTCTTATATGTCCTTTTCTGCTCCCCGAGGACAACAGGGGAACAGGTTTTGGTAGCAGCAGAGCTGAGAGGATATGATGAACGGTCTCATCAAAATAAAATACAATAAAAGACTGATCTGTAGAGGAAGATAAGCTCGAGGAAACAATTCAGACAAAGAGGACATCTGATGATTTAAATGTGAGGCTCAAAGGGAAAATGAGTTGTCTATAATTACGAAAGAAGTATCATTTCACTGCCTCGACTATTATTAGCCCGGATAGGAAACAAGATGACAGCCAGAGACTTCATAAATGAGCCAACACCACACGTTGCCACTCCCTGGCATTATGCAAACATCTGCCCACACCTGCACTGGCACAAGGAGCCAGCAGGATCCTGCACTTTCCATGGGAGCTGGCTTTCCTTCCTGGCTGTCTCCTTCAACTAGTGAACTCCACTGAGCTAAAAATAAGCATACAGCCAGCAGACTGCCAAACCAGAGCACCTTCCAGACCTCACCTTTCCTCCCCTGTGCTGCAACCACCTACATGCCACAACCTGCCAAAAAGGCACTTAAAAGCTGTTTATCAATGCTCACACCAACAGAAAGAGCTTGTGCATTGTGCTGCCCCGTTGTGCACCTCCCCTTTCTTATCATACAGCTATTCCTTTGTGGTTTGTTTTTATGGGCTTTCCTAATGAGGATTTGTCCATGCCACTGAGCTCTCTTCCTCCTCCCCCCAGGCTGGCTGCCTACCTGCCCTAATATCTGCATAATTATAACGAAAAGTGCTCCAGGTAATTACCAGGCTTTGCTAATTGAAAATTGGGGAGGTAATCATTTGGCCCAGGGAAAAGCCCCACTCATATGCTTATATATGGACCACCATCTGTTTGCTAAATTAGCTGAGGTGAAATATTAACATAGAAATGACTGACACCAATTATTTTTTAAAGAGACTGCCTTAACACGGAGGATATTTTGCCAACTCAATGCAGCTCTCCCTGAAACAGGAGGCAAATTCTCTTCCGAACAACCAAAATACAGAGTAGTCAAACTTTCTCAAACACAAATCCAGTAGTGTCAGTCTGTCTGACTGTCCCAATGGACTGTCCCAATACCATCAATTTAATGGGAGCAGCATCCCCAGCTCCCACTACCTTGAGCAAGCGTTCATCTCTCACACAGAGACATGCAAGTCCTCCTCTCCAGAGAGAAGATGTATGGTCTTGTATCATGATAAGGGCAGCCCCACACCTAGGGTCACTTCTTAACTCACTGTGATCAACCAAACTTTCAGTGATTAAGGACCAATCACAAGCTCTGGCTGGGTGGCTCATGTAAAACAGGGGACAGAAAAACCACCCCTGCTTTATCTCAGATGACAAGGCTGGATTAGTGGTGATCACCTGCCTCTCTTTACAACTCCCATCCAAGCCAAATCCTCCCCATCTGGGGTAGAAACTTGGCCACTTCAGCAGCTAGCAGTCACACACCATATTTTCACACCCTGCCTCTGGAAGCAAACACAGATGAGGAGCACCTGAAGTCAGGATCACCTTGGGCATGCAGGTCCCACTGCCCAGCAGAAAACAGCAGCAAAAACTGCTCACCACAACATACAGATAACACAGTAGCCAAGCTCCTCAATTCCATTCTCATGAGATTTATCCTTACATTACCATCATGGCAGCTGTCTCCCTAATTAAAATTGGAACAATAGCAGTAAAACAAAATAACACTAAAGCAGCCAATATATTTGCCATATACAAGTGGCCATCACACAGAGGTCTTTCTTCCCCAGCACTGCTCATTTGCCTAGAAGAAGGAAAACCTATGAAAATGCTTATTTTTCCCCTATATCTGTATCCTCCCAGTCAATCCTCAACCTCTGTAGTATAACCTGTGCAGATGGCTGCAAGGTCAGAGCTCTCACAATACCATAAAGCATCCAAAACACAGTCCCCATCACTTGCCACACTGATACACGTTATAAGTACGTTGCACAGACACAGACGTGTGTTGTGTGCTGTACAGATGCACACACAACAGGACACAGGAAAACACAGACACATTGTGTTATGCATTTTCTAAGACCAAGTAAAGCTGTACCACTGGATCAGCAGTGAGAGGGGCTTCTCAACGTGCCCAAAGGTCCTTTTTGCCCTTAGCAATGAATTGCAGGAAGTCCCAATACTGCCTGTACCTCTGCTTGTCCACACAACCATCAGGTGACCCAGGACCATAGGCATCAAGTCGCTTCCCTGAAACACACAGCCTTCGAATTCACAGCAAGTGCACTTTTAGGAACTTGGAGTCACATCTTAATTCTTTAGCTTGACACATGATAACGTTAGCAATTAGTACTGTGGGCAAACTGCTTCCCTCCATCTCTTTGATGTTCGTTATTTTTTCACTGATTGTTTTGCTGAGAGAGGAATTTCGATTCTCTATTATCCTTCAGGGACAATGGAGAAGTGCTTAATGTGAAAAAAAAAAATTCAAAAAACTGACCCACAAAGCCTAACATGATACTGAGAGTTAAATCTGAAAGCCTTTGCATCAAATATTATAATTACAAGGGTCACACCACCATCTCAAACATTCACTTTCCCCCCACACCCATTTTGCAAGACATCTATTTTTATTTTTGCTTAAGCATCAGAACAAGTAATGGGGAAAAGTTTGAGGAGTTCCTGAGGCAAGAGCTCATTAGTGACTCACCACGATAATTAACAGTTAAGCTGACCCCATCAGGAGTCAAAATGTATTTTTCTGATGGAAATGGAGCACGTCTCCAGAAACCTCACTATGGGAGTTCAAACCACACACACACACACACACACACAGGTGGCACCCGCAAGAAACACAATTCATCATTACAGACTGCATTTATATTAGGACATAAGTAAACAACAGCAAATAAAGAAAATAATATTTGTGCGATGCCTTGATACATTTCCCTCAGACATTGTCAGGTGTCAGCTGTAATAAATGAAGCATTTACTGGGTGCAGACGACACTTTAAACAAATCAGTGCAAGTCCCTAAAGGAAACAAGCAGCAGCATATTCGGTAGTATTTCATCATTTCGAAGCCAGCAGAATGAAGCTGACAAGTACACAAGATAAATACTTTGTTCTGTCACGCTGTGTCATGTCGGGGAAAACATAAAGTGTTATACGACCTTTGGAGGCACAGCCCACGGAAGTCTTCCCTGCTTCCATGCCGCTGTTTGCAGGAAAAGAGAAGATAAAATAGAAACACCCCTCCAAGGCGCTGCCTCACAGCAGCTGTAACTCAAGGGATTTCACAGCCACCTTTTCCTGGCAGAGGTTTTGCTGCCAAAGCCTGAGCAGGGAAGAGCCATCAGAGCAGAAGGCAGCCCTGCTGCACGTCCCGCGGCAAAATCAACAGTAACACACTCCTCGCAGAGAGGAAAGTAGTAAGATGCTACAAGTTAATTACTATTGATCACTATTCCATCAACAAAATGAACATTCACTTTTTTTTTCTTCTTTCTAAAAGAAATGCACCCTTTTGCTCCTGGTAGGATTTGAAAGCACAAGCGAGGCTGAGCAGAAAGCAGCTTCCCTCCTCTCAGCAGAGCATGGCGGTGGCACACCAGCACAGCCCAAGGACCATGTCTTCTGCCCCAAAATTGCTTTACTGGGCCAGACAAAATCAGGTCAGGACACCTCCCTGAAGAGGCTCCGCTGGACCACAGCATGCCTCAGAACCACAGTCAGTTCAATCATAAACATGCACGTAGACAGAGATTTCTAAGGAAATCAAAGCATAAGACCTGTGAGGATTCAACTGAACACCAAACTGTACCAAACACCCATTAAGGCCCTTGGTAACTCTATTCATTCTGGCCACGTTGAAATCTCACTTACTTTTGAATTTGTTTTATTTTACACGTTTATTTGCTGTTGCCAGCAAGAGCCTCCAGGCTCCCTCCCTGTCCCAGGCAGCCAGGGCAAGCAGCGCTGAGAAACACAGACATGACAGCTCCATCAAATTTTTACACAGCAAGTAGCCTCACACTGAGTACTCTGGGACCAGGGGAAGGAGAATACTGAAGTGCTTTGCATGGGAGAGTGACTGTTAATAAACACCTTTGAATCCTGAAACATGGTACAATGGGTGTTTTCAAACAGTTAAGGTATTTCATGGGACACACTGTCCTGCCCACCTTGTTAGGATGTGCCTGCTAGCTTCCCATTCTACCACTACTGTATCTCACAAACATTAGGACAATGATATTTTAAGGTTTTAAATTTTTTTTAAAGAGCTCCCATTTATAAAGAGGCAGGTAAGCAACAAAAAATTCAGTAAAGATGGTTGCAAAGCCACAAGTACAAGCAAGACAACTCAGAGCTGGATTTGGTGTGCAAAACTAATTTTAGGCATTTTTTTATTAAATCTAAGTATCAAATATATAATTTAAACTAAATTACTTTGTGTTCTCAAGTAACTGTAACAACTAATCATAGATACTGTATTAATCATAAGTGTGGGGATGTTTGACATTTTTCCCCTCCCTTTTCTCCCATGAAAGATGACAAGCAACAGACTATCCTCATTAATTACACTGTCACTTTTATGTAACAACTAGCAGTTACAGAATCTCCATAAATTATATGTATTTACATCAACTTCCTAGCTTTCACACTCGTGTATTTAATTACTGTGAAAGAGACAAATAGGTAATTAAGCTATTTGCAGCTATAGAAGTCTGAAATTATCAGTGTAAAAACACAGGTACTGGCAAGCTGGCCCTCTAGTATGCATAGTAAAAAGCAATAATACTAAAAGCAGATAAGGGAAAAGTGCATCTGTAATTATTAACAATATGCTTAACATTTAAGTGTCACATTGTTATGAATTAATTTAACATTAATTAGAGTTCCTCTGATCATAATGAATCCATTTGCCAATTGCTCGCCTTCAGATAAGACTCCAGTAGTTCAATCATAACCCGGTCATTAACTGGTAATTAACAAACACTTGACAATGAAATGCAGGAAAGAGGAGTTACATCAAAAGTGTTTTGACCTGCCAAAAACACTGTATAGAAAAAAAAACAGGTCGACACGAAGAACCTCTATTTAATTTTAGCCAGGTTCCCATAGAAAGTAGACACTGAGTAGCTGCAGGGTGTGTTGCATCTGTCCAAATGCTCCAAGTCATTTTGTGGCCAAGATCAACAAAACCAGCCTGCCTCGAGCCCACTGATGCTGAAGTTACTGAAGGTCTAACAAGGCAGAACAGAAGAGCCAAAGAAGAGCTCAAAGCCAAGGATAGAGCAACATGCATCTTCACATCCAGACAAGTTCAGCACAACAGGGGAAACACCCACCCAGGCCACAAGGCAGGATGGAGAGTGATGACCACCAGCTCACCCCAGTGCAAACCCAGTCATGGAGACGGGACAGCTAGCACGCAGCATCTGTCCAAATAGCATGTGTGTTTATCCTTCTTTCTCTGTAAATTACCACCACACAATGTTTTAAGTGTCACATGAATTAAAACAGCATGGTACTCTGTGTTAAAGAAGAAAAATACTCAGTGGAAAGAAATGAAAAGCAACCCAAGTGATAACAGTTTATTGTAAGCATCCATTAAGTAATGCTGAATAAAATACTTTCAGAAGTACACGAGGCATCCCCATGAATACTAAATGGCTTCATTATTTTTACTGCTTATACACTGAATATCAAATAAATTCATAATAAAGAAAAGCACTGCAAGAAAATTTTATCCCACTAAGAAATGGACACTGGGTGAAAACTGCTTTTACTGCACATGTTCCCAACCACTGGATCTGTGAACATGCAAGAAGAAAGGGTTAAGTGTCCTTCTCTTCTTATATTGAGATTTGATTAAAAAAAAAAAAAAGCCCTTTTCCTCCCTACATTTCTTTCCTGGGAAGGGAAGAGCCTGGTCAGCACCCAGAGAACCCTGACAGAAGTTTTTGTGTGGTTTCTGGGAAGGTGACACTGCTAAGTGTAAAGGATGTGCTTCACAAAGAGATGCAGCTGCTGAAGGGATGCACATACCTATTTCTTCTATCAAGCTGATGGGGACCAGAGCCCTTCCCAGTGGTGGGAAGTGAGGCTTTCCTGCTGCAGAACCTGCATTTTCTTACCACGAAGAGCCTTGTTCATGCATGCTGCTCAGGGAGATAAGTGAGTGCAATTTCACCAGCACCAGGCAGGCACACCTCTGATCAGTAAGGGGCAGGGCTAATAACTGTATTTACTGCAGGATGACCCCAGCCAATGCTGACATTCAGCAAGCAAAGCTTGCCTGAAAGGTTTAAAAAAAAAATATATATATATATATATTAAAAAATAACAACAAAACCACCTGGTTTTTATGTTTTCTCTCTTCTCTTGTTCTCTTCCCACTACCCTCCTCACCTTGCCAGAGGAAACCACATTTTTGCAGGCAAGAGCTATTCTGCCCTGCCTCCAACACACACCCGTGCAGTCATATATAGACAACAGACAGGCAGGGACACACACACACTAAAAATAACACCGGCACTGTACTCAGAAGTAACCTGATGCTAAAACAACATGACAGATGCCATTCGCCTTTCCCAGGCAAACCAAAGGAGGAGTTTACTCTTCCCAACCTGCTGGATACCACAGCAAGTGCTGGGCTATTACTGGGGGATAAGCAGCTCCCACCGAAGGTTACCAAAAGGGGAACAGTGGGATGCCCGTGACAGCCCAGGCAGTGGGGCAAGAGGGTCAGCATGGGGCTGGATCCAGACCCACAAGGTCCCAAAGCCAGCAGAGCTTGTGCAGCCATGGGGTCTGGTCCACAGAGGGCAAAGGGGAATTGGGAGATGGATGGTGCTGGTGTTTCTTCTTCTGTCTCTCCATTCCCAACTCCTAGAAACTTTCTTGCTGTCCCAGCAGAGACAGAAAGAGACAGACTGTTTGCACAGGGAATGGGAAGGCACCTACTGATGTAAAACCAAAACATAACAACCCTAACAAAGCCACATTTTTCTTTCCAGCGCCTCTTGCAAACTTGAAAAACCAAATATCCCAATGAGAAAGCAATAAAGAAAACCATCCACAGGTTTACACAGCAAGTGTTACAAACAGAAAGATGTACGAAAGTACATTTCCATCAGTCTGTCTTCCACCAGCTCTTAGAAACCTTTTACATTTTTCCCCTTTAATTTGCTATCTACTTTAATTTGCAAGAAAGCCTCCAGATTACCTTAACTTCATAATAAACTGTAACGAATCAAGGAAAGAAAGAAGATTGCAGAAAAGCATTCTGACTACACTGTGCCTCATTACTGTATAAACCTTTCTTTCTTTCCTTATTTTTCCCCATTAAAATATTTAAGCCTTCCAAATCTCTGCCTTTTGCCAATTAAGAGTTCAGCTAACTACACTTAAAGGCAACAAGAGAAAGACATGCACTCTGGGCTGAAAGGCTTTCTGCAACACAGGCAATAGGCCGCCTGCAAGAACAGCCAGAGACACTTTAATCTCTTGCTAGTAGACTGTTCCCTGGTAGGATAGGAGTGACTGCAAGCCAAGGTCAATTCTTTTCTTTAATTCCTCTCTTTCTCCCCCGCCCACCCTCCCCCCCCTTTCTTTTTTCCAAGGCATGGGAAGAGAGCTTACTTATTTCTGCATGGATGCAAGGTGAATGAGGCTGTCGCTTCTCATTGCAGTGCTATTTATTACAGGTCGCTGACATAATACAGCTTTTTTTTTTCCCCTCCAATAAAAAAAAAAAAGCAGGGGAGAGAGTTCTTCAGCATTGTCTCACTCAGTTCTTTGAAGGGAATATATGAATAGGTTTTATTTATTTATATAGTAATCTGACAACAGAGATGCATCAGCTTGTTTTCAGAGCCTTCCTGCTGAAAAAGGCAAGTTACCCTGTTATTAGGAGGTTTAAGAATCCACACACACAATAGAAGAAAAGAGTACATGTCAGGAAAAGAAACTGCAAGATTAACAAGATGCACTGATGAAGAAAGGAAAATTTATACTGAAATCAAGGAAGGGGTGTGGGGGGAAGTATCGTAGGCTTGCTCCTGCATGAGCCAGATCCACATTAAAGGAAAGAAATGGGGTAATAAGAAATTAAGTTCCACATCCTCAGCTACTGTAAATCAGCATCATCCCTCCAACTCCCCTTGCTGCAGCAGGAGACCCGTTCTCAAAAGCCTGTCTGGTTTTAGGGTTGGTTCTGGTCTCTTATCAGCAGTTCTTCCCAATTTAATTCATAGTTTCAGATGAAAAGATTTTATAGATCTCTGTTCTGTCTTGAGATGAGTTTGCCTAGAGCTCCAAGCAATAAATTGATGATAAATCAATTTTCCTGCACTGTGCTTTGTAGTCTGCTTTTTTTCATACAGTGCTGAGAGCTGTGTATAAAATACCACATTCCTTAGTTGTTTTTTAAAGGCAGGCTAATGCCTCTAAAAATCAAGAATATCCACAGCCTATTTTTAGGTCCCTAACAGTAAGTCAGAACGGCCTTAATAAAAAGATCTTTTAATTCACCTCTGATTTTATTTCAAAGCCAGATTAAGAGATATGTAAGTCTGTATCAAAGGCTGTAGAAGCTGCACTGGTGACTCAGGAGTGACCCAAACCTGAACGCATAAAGGCTTTTGCAAGTTCCCCATGGAGTCAAGCTTGGCAAGCCCCAGGACTTTTAAGTCACACAGCCAGCTCTCACCCACAGTACCAATACCTGACTCAGAAGAAAACCTCCTTTACATCAGTTATCACTGGATAACACACTTTGACCCTTTCAGCTGTGTTTTCTCACAGCAGTATCTGTAATAGTGCATAGCAGTTGCTATGGAGCAAGGATAGCTATTAGCTCTTCTGCTAGCACTGTAATTTGTATTATAATTTACACAGCACATTTTTGATCCTCTCCTATCCTGAAATGCTTTATGGATTTATACCTTTACTCAAAAGGTTGTCCATCACATGAGCCTGAACTGAGACCACATACCAGAAATTCATGCCTCTGGGCAGCTTTCAAGCCTTGAAGTCCATGTTACCTCCAAAAAGCCACTAGTTCCTGCCCACAGATCCTCTACCAAGGTCCCATCCTCCCCAAAGGCAGGAGGCTGATTGGTCTCCACACAGAGGAATAAAGAAAACACAAATCACCTGCACTGGAATTTGGAAGGACTGCTTGCATAACTCACAAAAAGTCAAAAGGATTTTTAGTTTATCAAAGTGAGCCAAGGCAGAGCTCAACAAGCCTCATGTGCTCCAACACCACTCCCACCTGCCTCATTCAAACATCGTTTCAGGGCAACCCTTCACCTGTATTTTTGTCTGCAGCTCAACTACAAACTGTGCTTCTCTGACACTATATTCTTCACCCTCTGTGGATGCATAATCCTCATCAAAGCTACTGGAAAGGCACGAGGAAGAGTTCTGCAAGCTCTAGCTTATACACATATAAGACATGAAAGCTGGAAGTTTTGCATACAGCAACCTGCAACTCCTTGTTCTTCCTCCTTCTAGCCTCACCCAAACATCAGCCAAAATTAATTAAATGCCACGTGGGCATGAACAAAATGAAAATACTATTTTGGTCATTCTGGAATTCTGAACTTGGATCTTCCCCCCGTTTTTACAGCAGTCATGCTAAGGCAGCATGAGAAGGAAAGGAAGCTTGTGAGTCTGACTTCTCTCTTCCAGCTCAATTGCTGAGGCTACCCAACATGCTCGCACTCTTATGTGCTCTCCTTTCTTTCCACTGTGTCCCAGGCTGCGAAATTAATATGCACAGAGGACATAAACCTCTTGCTCAGGAATAAAAAGTGACCTTAATATGCTCCTGCTTAATCCTTCTTGGGCTCAGCGTACCGTCACTTTTGGAAGACAACCCAGTGTGAAATCAAGGTGCCATTTAGCCCTCCCGTGAAAGCATCCATCCCATGTGTGCACTGGGTGACTTCTTGTGGAAAATCCCTTGCTGGAAGGGAGCACTGCAGCAGCAAACGCAGAGGTACCAAGCCGGGCTGTCGACTAACCCCCATCCTGCAGAGCAGAAGCAGCACGCCAAGAAGGGGGCAGCTACATCCAGCCTAGACAATACAATGCTGCAAAGCACAGAGGACAGATCTGATATGTGCATAACTCTTCAAGACAGCTGGTTCTCAGGGAAGGTAGGGGGGTTTGGGCTCAAAGGGCAAGGTTTTAATGAGGAGGTACACGTAAGGAAATGCTTTTGCTTCTCAACCCACCTACACAGGGGTGACAGACACTTGGCACAGGAGCATCCATTCTGCCACAGGCAGGCACAGGGGTACAGCTGTTGTTGAAGCTGCAGGGAAAAACTCCATTCCAAGTACTTTTCAAAAATAAAAAGACATACTTAATTTATAATACCCACTTGCACTCACCCAACTGCCCCAGGTCAGGCCCAAAGGATTTGCTAGACTATAGCTTCACCTGTTTGGAGTTTCAAAACTCTACGGTCCCACATAACAAATCCTAAGGATTTCTGCCATATCTGTCTTCTCACATGTGAGAAACTGCCACATTGAGCCCTGACAGGGACACGTGCACTACAGCTTTGCATGAGAAGGCACGGTGCAGTCAGATGATGCCTTGGATAGGAACGTGGCTCTTCACTCTGTGGGAACAATTTGGACAAAAGCATCTCCTTCACTCCTGTCTGGAGAAATGCATAAGCACACGCCTTTCTCTAAAGGCACAAACAGTACTCCCTCCCTGGAAGCAGCACCAAATTTTGATAATAAATCATCACTACCTATCTCTGGAGGTTAGAGCCTACACGTGTGAGCCACTTACACAATTCCTCTGTTTTTCTTGTAGATGACATTAATTCTCCCTCTCCTGACGCATCAAGTGGCCGTGGCCACGGTGACCAAAAACCTTGCTCATGCCAGCAGCCAGGGACCATGTCAGACAAATAAGAGCTTGCACTCGAGTATTTCTACAGATTCTTCAGCTATGGCTTTGAAATCTTTCACTGACAAGAAATACTTTGGCAGCACACCAGACTAAAAAAAGCAAAAAACCCCCAAACCTCTGAAGTTTGTGTGTGTGTGTGTGTGTGTGTGTATGTGTGTGTGTAAATATATATATATATATACACAAATTGAAACAGTGAATACCAGAGCCATGAGGTTGCGTACACATTAGTAGGTCTTAAATTTAATACACTTGCACAGAGGTAACATACACATATCCTTCACAGCCCCTTCAACAACTGTCACAGACCAGGAGCACAAGGCTACAGCAACAGCAAAACCCAAATGTGCCAGACTTACTGAGAAGAGTCCAGTGCTGCTTTTGGTTTAGCCCTCAACTTCTATAAAGTTGATTATATCACATAGCTCTTTGGCATCGCCTCTTTTTCTTGCCATCTTCGGCTTTAAATCAGTAAGCTTTTGGCACTTGGGCTACCCACTGAATCCCTCCCTGCTGCTCTGCTTGCATGCATGACACTGCCAGCATTACTGATCTTGGCTGCAATGCTATCAAAATCCATTGTACGAGTAATGTAAGACACTCACTCTGCAGCCGTGGAGGACCGTACCATCCCAGAAGGGACAGCACGTGGAGGACAGAACTATCCCAGCAGGAGGCAGCAACAAACCGCTGATGGCTGAAGACAGAGAAGCACCTTTTGTGCTGTCTCACCTGTGGCTGAAACAGCACTCACAGCCACAGCCTCACTATTCAACCTGTTGCCTGCTCACTAAACAGTTCCACATACCTGTCAGTAGCTTTTGGGTTTCCATATTTTATTTATCTGGCGTTCATCTGTACCCATCAGGAAAAGCCTCTTTTGCATGCTTTTTGCACAGGTGTGAACTATTGTGCCACAACCTCTATTTTGGGAGAATTCCTCACCAGACACCTCATCACCGTTTTTTACCCACTGAAAGTGTACCAACACTTACTAGTTTTCAGAAGGAAGAGACTTTTTCCTTCAGTTCTTGCTGCTTGTCACTAAGATTTAAGGGAAGACAAAATGCACAGGGCTCATAAAGAAAGGACACCAATGGAAAGGGAAGGTGCAACACAATGCAGCCATCTCTAGAAAACTGTGTTTTCCACCATGAATATTCAAAGCTCAATTTGCAAAATTGGTTAATTTTGCATGTAAATGGACAGTTACACATCTAACTGACCATTTGTGCAAGCAATTACACGCCCGATTACCTGATTGCATAATTGTGTGGGCCTAATTTTGAAATGGGGTCTTACATTTGCTGTTGAACACAAGCACTGTATTTAATAAATAGATATTGAGTAGTTTTGAAGAGAAGTCATCCAGACCTGCTGACTCAAACCCAAATATTTACAAAACATGCTGAAACATGTATTTACCCAAAAAAAGCACAATGTAGCCCTGCCATAAAGCTGCCCTACCCACCAAAGTGAGCCACCAGTTTCTCTGCTGAAGCTCCTAGTCCTTTAAATCGTGATTGGCAGCAAGATACCTAATAAATGTAGGCATACATCCTCACAAACATGCTAGATATCTTCATCAGAAACACTAGCAAGTTCTTTATTGTCATTTTTTCAGAGGAAGACTTGTTCTGGGGAATTCTTGCTGCTTAGGTTGCATTTTAGAGAGGAAAATCAAAGTACAACAAAAGAAACCTACTATTAGCAAGCGAGTCAGCAGCTCATGAGTATGGTTTCATCAGACAAACCCTGAAGATCAGGCAAAATTCAGGCTTTGAATTATGAAGTGGCACAGGTTTTTTTGCAGGTGATCCAAACAGTTCATGTCCCAGGCCTTCGCACTGTTGACCTCTAAGGAGAGGTTTCCATGTAAACTTAATTATCCCCAGGTATTTTCAGTCAACTGTAAAAAGTATTTTTCTTTTATGGAATAATCCTAAAGACCGCCAATATTCCTGTGAATGTCATCCACAAGTCTCTATTTTACATGTCAACCAAAAGCTCTTCAGGATTAACTGTCAGAGTCCTCAAGTTTTGGCCAAATATCAATTTTCTGTGTGGATGATGCATTAAATTTAAGATGCTTGTTACTACCGTGGACAAAGCAATATAGCAATTACCAAGCTATTTCTGACTTACAAATCCATAAGTAATCATATTGCTGGAAATACAAACTTGGTGAGAAAGAAATGAAGTAGAGTGTTAAAAACAAAGATTATCACTGAGGTGGCAACTGCTAACTCTCTCAGAATGCATGTCGGTGGGAATTGCTGGTATCACTGTCACTGAGCCACACATACATTTGCAGAGATCTGGGGAAAAGCAGCTCCAGTGCCCTCAAACCTGTGTTTCATCCATCACACCTATACTTAGAGCACAGAGAGGGTCTGAGGTAGCGTTTGCTCCTCTCTCCACCCTTCCCTGATACGTTGGTATCTGCTGTTTATGTTTATTTCTATCACATCTCTGCATGCCACTAAGGTTCTGTACTACCTGCCACCACCCTGCTAAACCTTTCTCAATATTACTAAGCCAGGCTTGTGTGATCTGAAGCGATGCTCTTCCAGCACTTCACACTGTTGACTCCCAAGGAAAGTTATTTTATCTGGCAAAATAAGCCTCTGAGTCTCTGACACCACATAAACAGAAACTTTATCCCAGCTACTCCCAGAAACACAAGCATTTTCCAGTTCATACTACTTCTCACAGAATTTAATCAACAACTGGTTTAAGAAACAAACATATGATGAGCTTCGGTGATCTTAGGCATGTTCTGCAAGAGTCCGCTGAGATCCAAAAAAACCCTGGCACTTTGGCTCACATAAGCACTAACCACGTGAAAAAGCAACAATCCAGGTAGCAGTGCATCCCTCCTCCTTGCTTGGCAATACTCCAGCACTCATACTACAAGGGCCCGCAGCAGCACTGCCTCCATAAAGTGCTAAAACACCACCCTTGGCCTGGGGAGACACTGACATCCTTAAGGCTAAGGACAGACAATAAAAACCTTAAATGGGCCCCAGAAGGCAACATAAACAAATCTAAACCTGACAGAGGCTACCGACACAAAAGCTTCTCCCTTGGAGGAGAAAGACAGTCATCAGTGAGCCAAAAAGGATGCTCTTACCAACACTGATGTCATCAACATACGGGTAGTTGATGTCATTTTATCATTAACACTGTAAAAAACAGTAAGGCTAGACCCAAAAACCCAAATGGAAACAACTAACACAGCAATTCTCACATAAATTAGGACAATTCATACACTTCTAAACCCAGGAAAAGTCTGGGGCTGATAGTGTTTGGAGCAGAAGCTTTCTGCCCAAGCCGATGGGATCCACCTGGGACTGACAGGACCTACAGAAATCACACACCCTCTTATGGCCTTTCACAATGCTTTTTTTCCTCATTTCTATGGGCCTTTGGTGAGACTAAGATTATTCAAGTTGACAGCAAAAGTTTGGCAAGATCATTTTCCAGTATCAAAGGACAACCAGCCAGTAATTGCTGTATCGCAGCATGAGACATAACCCATATATTTTAATGCCTCAACCATATGTTATGGCAGCAATTGGACTAAAGCTATTAAGAGTCTTAACACACCCATGTTTCTATCTCCAAAGTCACCAGCAATATTTGCCAGACATTGCAAAACCATAACTCAACCAGCCCCTGCATAAAATCTTACCAAATAGTTAGAAACCATGACTTACAAGAACAATTCTTGGAGGCTTTCCCCCCCTTTCTTAAGCTACAGGAGTTTGAACTTTTCTCTGCACACAGAGCAGCTAAAGCTGCTTTTTCTTCTTTCTGTGAAGACTCAGATTTTCACAAGTCCAGGATCTTGGGATAAAATTAACACGAGGAAATTTGCAGCCAATAACACTGTGTGAATCTCTTTGTAAATTTTCAAAAAAAGAAGGGAAAACAAACAAACAAAGCAGTCTCCTTCTCCCCCCAGACTTTATCTACTACAAGAAAGCAAATGCTAACAAAAGCTATTTAGAAAGCTATCTTATTAAAGGCTTGAGTTGCACACCAAAACCCTTGGGCAGCCAGAGGCATCCAGCACATATCTGATTTTATTTCCTTTCTGAGAAGTTGGACAACGCCACATAAATTGTAAATCATCGTTACAGATTTTAGCAACTCCAGAAAGACCTCCTCGACCTGTGCTGCTGTCACTGCGTTATCAACACAGCAGCTGCTTGTTGTATCACAATACAGCAAGGCATATCATGACACAGCAAGGCTTGATGGTGACATGTGAAGCAACACTAGAAGCAAACCTAACCAGCGACTTCAGCATGTTATGCAGCACTAGGGCAATGCAAATGCTGTGAAAGTTATCACTGGTATTTATAGACTCTAATAATTTTATATTTTTCTAACATGACCTTCCCAACACAAAGCCCATCCCCAGGTGACACCGGGGCTGTGTGCTATACACGCTGCACGAGAGGACCCAAATATGTGTGATTTTAAGAGCAGCTCAAAACTCCAAGAGACAAAAGAAATCCTCCGCACAGAGAAATCCAGGGAGAATCTCACAGCAACTTGGGGCACGTCAGCAGCAGCACAAAAGCCCTTCTCTGGCTCAAGGAGCAGACAAAAGGAGTGAGAAAAGCTGCAATGGCTTTACGTTCGTTTCGAAAATTTTCATTTTTTCTTAATGGGATATTAATTCCCTTGCTCCCACGAGCTCCAGTGGCTCGGGGGGGGGGGAACGACTCCTGCCTTATACCGCAGAAAGCCCAGCAGAATCGTGTCCCCAGGCATTGCACCAGGGCGCTGGGACAAGCCACTGAGTCAGCTCGTGGATGGTGTGAATAGCAGGGATCGGATCGCAATTTGCTAAACAAAATTAGCTGCGCACCATTCTGTTTACGTATCGGTTTCTCCCGCTCACGATGTGCTAATTCAAGCAGCAATCGCTGCGGTACATGCAGATAGAGTAATAAAGGCAGCTTTCAAATAAAGCAGCCATATACATTATTTTTGCCTCCTTCCTACACAATTCCATGGCTTTTTCCATACATTCCATATGTCCTCTGAGCATTATTAATAGCTACTAAATATTTGCCTACCAATCACTTCAGCTTCCTACTTAATGGCAAGTACGTTTTTAGAGCATCAAATATATCAACAGGGACAATGGTTGCTAAATTTGAAGTCAATAACAACTGGAAAACGTTAGCCACTTCATTGGTATTTTTACACACTACAGAAATACCTCTTGAAATAAATGAGCCTTTTTTTATCCTTTCAAAGAGATAATAAAGTAATGCTAAATTCTAAATACCGCCACATACCCTCAGCAAACAGCTCTTTAAATTTAGACATATACATTTTTACTGCCAAAGATAACAAGCAAAAATACCCACTATTCAACTTTGCATAGATCAAAAAAGTCTGAAAATTACAGCTGGATAGCAGCCACAGTGCAGCCAATCCACAGTCACCAGTATATGGGCACCCTTGGAAAAGGGGTTAAAGCAAAATAACTCTTACAAAAAAAAGCTTATCGTTGCATCTGGCTGTGACACTAACCTTAAAAGATTACTAAAATACTCCATTAGCATACTAACCATGGTACATAAACTTTTATGCTTAAAATGTTCAATATTTCAATGTAATTTCAATTAATGGAAATTGAACATTAGGATGTGTATCAAGTTAAGTGTGATGATTTTTCTTCCTGTCTGTGCACCAAAATGGCTCCATCCTGCTAGTGCTGGCTCCCACCATGGAAGCTGCATCCATGGGAGACGGTCCCCAGACCTCACTGGGGTTCAAGCAAGCAAATCTTTCCAGCACGTTCGGCTCTGCACACTGAGTTACTCAAGTGAATGCTTAAACATTAAACATTCAAGCAGGTCTGCAATACCTACTCATGCACCTCACCAGCACAAGCACAAGTGAGAGGTGCCCGCCCCACCGGAGATGTATTCTTGGGAAAACAGGAGACAAAGGTGTGGAAGCACCACTTGGAGAGGCCTGGAGGTGCAGCAGGACAAGACATGCTGAAAGTCAGGAGGACAGGACAGGTTTCAGAGTTTTCGCCAGTAAAGAACTCTGGGCTTTTCCAACTTGTTTGTAACACAACTTTGTTCAGAACGGGGTTATTTTTATTTTTTGTACAGCCTGCAAACTTTTTTCTTCAACCCCTCTCTGACTCAACCCATTTTCCTCATGAATCAATGCCAAAAAACTCGGGGGAGGGGTGAAAAAAAAAAAGAGGTCAGGTATCACAACTCTTCAAAGACATTTATTAGGCAGTTTAGTTGAGCAGAGCAGCTGCGGGCAAAGGGTCACATAACGTCCTGCAGTGCCACAGTAGCCTCCTCACGCAAATTTAAAACCTGTCAGCAGCATGTCCAACAGCTCAGCATCCTCTCCAGCCATGCTGGTGGCACAGCCCGAGATGGAGACTTGCCTACCATCGTCCAGCTCAGCTCCTGGCCCCACTGCCAGCACAGTGCTGAGCTGTGCCTTGGGGCCTGTGCCCTCTTCTGCCAGGCCCCATTTCCCCAACTTTCTTACTCTTGCACTGATGTTTTGGTGCACATTCCAAAAAAACAGAGGTTTATGGCAGGTAGGTAGCACCTCACAAACCTGCTGAGAGACAATGAGCTCCCCGCATCCAGTGGAATGGGTCAATGCTGCTGGAGGCAAGGATGCCTCAGCATCACCCTGCTGTGACCACTGGGGATGAAGGGCTCATCCCTTCCTGGCATCTGCTATGGGCGGGTCCCCAAGACCAGTACCCACACAGATGGGGTTTTGGAAGACTTCTGTAAGCTCTGTATTTCTGCAAGCTCAACACCAGCTGGGGATGAGATACAGGAGTTCTGTCACCATGTGACATGAGCCCATATTGCAAGGCTGATTTATTAGGAAAAGACTAAGAAAGATTACGTTACAAATGCCCATTCAGTTACCATACACCTACCTGCACAGAGACAAGGAGAAGGAGAAATGGAATACAAAATGAGTGTATCTTAGAAGTCTCTAAAAAGGACTTTACAGGAACAGCATATGACCAATCATTTTTTATAGCTCTGAAAGAACTACACCCACCAGAAGTATTTACTTTCCTATTATTTACTTCATTTTCCCACCTCCTCCTTGGTCAGGAGCTAGATTTTAAAACCTTCTGGCACAGAAACAAAAAGCAGTTACCACCAGAAGACAAAAGTACTTCTTGGTATTCTTACAGTATGAATTTATATTCCTCATACGTACTTGTGTTCTTAGTATTCTTATAGTACAAGGTTACAGTGTGACTAGTATGTGCTCCTGTATTGCAAATTACAGACTTTGCTATCCAAATACCTGACAGCATCAAACTCTCACTTATCACTGATGCACAAGCAAATATTCATCTGTCCTGGACTGTGCATCCTCTTTATGAGAAGTAGGATGAAGGACAAGTTTCCCTGGCAGGCTCAGAAGACAAAAAAAAAGATGGATATATATATATATATAGCAGCAGCTGTTCAAAGACTTTAGGAGGCTTGACATGTGCCCATATGCCCAGTAGAGGTAGTGGACAGTGCAGAAATGAGACCATTTATCACGTGGACACACAACTCATCACAGGGAAGCTGCCACCAAGCACAGCTTAAACGGTTCGTCCAAAGCAAGAAAGTCACTAAACAAACATTAACTAAAGTTGCTGAAATCATGAATCTTTCTGGCAGACCTCAGTACACCCACAGGATAACAGCTTTGGCTACATGGGCATACAAAAAAATCCACCAGCAGTCTGCACTTGTTTGCAAAAGGAAAATCTTTAAGTCAGTGAAAACAAGAGCCCGTCCTGCACCCCAAGGACTTTTCAGCAGACATGTGACACATCCAACCACCATCGCCTCCTCCTGCCTTCCCCTCATGCCACAGCAAGAAGTAAATCCCAGAAACAAGACCTCACTCCTTTCCTGGTAAAACTGCCCCAGCATGCTGAGAGCAGCAGAGCCCACAGGGGCAGACCTGGCTTAGCTGTTCCTACAGAACTACTGTCACTTACCAGCATTAAACCCCTATCTGCGCAAGCAGGACACAAAACAAATTCAGAGGCTTCCAAGGTACCATCACATTGCCCTACACCAACCACCACGTACCAGCTCACCCTTACTGTCCTAAAGAAATATTCGTTGTAAAGCCAAAGCACCCTAATTTTAAGAGGACTAGACTGAACACACAGTATGGCCTATACTGTCGTTTATGGCAAGTGTTTTTATTTGAGAAGGACCATTTGCTCCAAGTTAATCGTGCTGAGTAACAGGGTATCTTCTTTTCCCCTTCCTAACTTGCTACAACAGTTACTACACCATTAAGAGCATGCACTTAATTTCTAGTTTGAACTTGCTCACCTTCAGTACCCAGTCATCAGTCTGGTCCTGACTTACTGGTTAGCTTAACGAGTCCTCTAGACTATAAACCTAGAAATTCACTCTCGGTTTTAAGCACCTCTGAGTATGATCAAATTATCCTTAACTCCTCCCTGAAGCCACCTGAACTCCTTCGGCTGCTCAGCTCACCCGAAGCACTTCATAGTCTGGGTTACTATCCCAGCCTGTTATTACACCACTCCTGCAAGCAAGGGCATAGGAGGTGGGGACAGGACTCCAAAACCAGCAGATTCCCTGCACCTCTCTTCCTCTCTAGGCATCCAAAAAGCTGCTCCCCAGCCCGGGAGAGGGGTGCGTAGAGATGCTGAGCGGAGCCTGGGAAATCACATCTACAGCTCCAGGCTGCCTGGGAGCTCCTGGGGGCTGCTGCCACCTAGAGATGCTCACACTGCAAGGCTGCAGGCATGCCACCCCATTGCACCCCATCACACTCCACAGCAAAGACTCAAAAACCACCTCAGCAACTTATCAGCTCTGGCAATGACTCCCATAAAGACGTTTTTCCATAAAGCCTTTGAACATGTGCATGCCCTTTGTGTATGCTTTCACATACAGTGTGAGCAAACTTGCTGTGGTCTGCCTAAATTCACTTAATTAAAAAAAGTAAGGAAAATAACTCTACCATTCCCTGAAAACTAGAAGAAAACATTTAGTTAAATTAAGGGCTGTGGCTAATTCCCTGCTAGAAAACCGAGGGCACATTTCAGGGCAACCCAGCATTACAAATCAAGGTCAGGAGTGCAAAGCAGCACTTGCAGCTCAGCTTGGCACAAAGGCAGGGTGCTGGGCCCTTCACTGTCATGCTTGCATGGGAACCAGCATGGCTTTCCCTGCTACCTGTCCCACTTTAGGAGAAGGGCTTCTCCCTTTGTGAGCTGCTAATGCCAAGTCTCATTTGGTTTACTCATAGGCATGTATTTCAGGTCCCTATTATTACTGTTTTCATGTTAATTACAAGCGTAGCTCTTAGTGCCAGAATCCATACACATATACATCAATTACCATATCTTTTAAGAAAGAAAAAAAAGTCACAACTAAGTCACTTGAACACTTTACAGGGACAGTATGGGAAGGGTGGGTGCACACACTACGGTGCACAGTGCATCCAAGTGCTGAAGCCGCCCCAGCTCCCTGGGGGATGCCCTGAAAAGCAGAGGCAGATGCAGTCTCCTCTGTCCTGCAGCAGCTTTGGCTCACAGTGCCCTCAGGGGACACACAGGGACAGCGGCAGCCTGCACTGGCTACCATGCAGAGACCTCCCCACAGACACCCATACAACATCCCTGAAGCCTGACACGCATAAGGCAGAATGGGCCTCCCAGGAGAGATGCAGGGTCTTAACAGCACTGGTTCCACTTCGGTAAAAGGGCTGACATGGGACATCCCCTTTGCAGGGACTGAGTCATCTGATGGCAGCTACAGACTGAAACTCCCAGTCAATACTTATCATGCCTTTGCACAGGCACTCGGAGCTTAGCCTAATTTTAACTGTCAAATAGACATCGTGGCGGAATAAACGGGAGAGGTGCCAAGGAGGGTTGCTGCAAAAAGGAGAGGAGCTGCATCTCTCCTAAGATATGTGGCATGTCCCATCTGACATGAAATTAAAGCCTGCCCATACATCAGCCTGAACATGCTCCTCACTGAAAAAAAACCCAAACAACAAAACAACAAACCACCAAAAAACCCCATAATAACCTCGTGTTGCAAAAATATCTGAAGTACAATTAATTTCTCAGAGGACTTCAAAAAGCACTAAGTTAATTTGGCTGTAACTATTTAACAACTCAACAGCCCCACGTATCAGAAAAAAAAAAAAAGTTAATTTATCAGCTATTTCCAAGCAGAACAAAGACTCACCAGCTTCCAGGTAATAGCCCAAGCTGTTTGGCTCACGTGACCCTGGCTGAGCTGTGCACTGCAAACATTATATGCTCAAGCATGAAGATAGAAGAAATCAAAAAGCCCCAATGTACTCAACATATTTCCATCTTAACCATCATACACAGAATAATGAAATCAAAAGTTTGGCCAACAGCTCGCTCCCATGAGCAA
The DNA here is from genome assembly GCA_013399015.1 of Galbula dea. Taxonomy (NCBI): domain Eukaryota; kingdom Metazoa; phylum Chordata; class Aves; order Piciformes; family Galbulidae; genus Galbula; species Galbula dea. The sequence continues at coordinate 198,675 of VWZX01006713.1, forward strand.
AGGTACTGTCATCTCCTTTGACGTGTTGGAAACTACGGTGGCAGACAAAGCTCCATCCTAATGCCTCCAAAAGCCAGGAGAGCTCAAATTCTGCGGGGTCCTCAATACTTGCAAATCAAGGCTCACCTGTCCAGCCTGCTTTGCTATTTCAGCAAGCGTCAAGCAGCAAGAGTCAATTATTAATAGCTGCCATTGCCCACAGCAGTGCCCGAACCCCTCCAAACAGAAAATATCACTTCAATTCCATTATTTTATTCAACAGATTTTCTTTTTTGCACAGGTTTTTCTGCAGCACAGATCCAGCAGGCTTTCCCGGAGGCGGCAGGAAGGCAGGGAGGTGACCTCAGACCAATGCCTTTTATTTTCACTGGGGTATAAATCCAGCAAGGGACCACCTTTGTGGTCATCCACTTCAATAGCCATGTCCAAGCAGTGGCGAAGAAAGGCTGGAGAGTGCGGGAGCAGCCCAACCGGGACGGCTGCTGCACAGAATCTGGGCAGGCTATGGGGAAAGTCTGAGACAGAAAAGTACGAAGTCAAGAGGAACAGACAGGCTCTGTGTAAACAGGGAGGCAAAGAAAAAAGGTACAGCAAACCGGAGCCTGTGAAACAAGGAATGCCATGCTCCTTCAGCTGAGATTTACCGAGTCAAACTGCATGAAGAGAAAATGTAAGGGAAAGCAGCAGCAGCTCAGCGTTTCACCCCTCCCGATTTCAAGGATTAGGAAACAATCGCAAGCAGCGAAAGTAAACCGTGCACCAAGATCAAAACTGCCTGCAAAGTCTAACGAGGCAAGGGAAGCCGGGACACGCTTCTTTCACTTCTCATCAAACATATCATCTCAGTTACATAAAGCCCCAAAATATAAACTGAATTGCGAGAATGAGGAGCTGTTGCACCAATACCGCCCAAACATCATAAATTTTGCATCACCGGGAGGGTATTAAAAAAAAATAAATTTCGAAGATTGACGAGATTTCCTTTTAATGTTTTATTCACAGCCAAGGCTCCCGAGAAGCGCGATGCGGCGGGAGGCGATCCCGGTGCCCTCCCCGGGCGATCACAGCAGCACAGCCCCGTACTATAGCAGCGGAGAGCGCTGCTCCGATGCCAAAGGAAAAACAAACCCAGCAACGCTGTAAGTTTCCCTCTAGAAAGTTAAAACATAGGGGCAGAGCCTGCCGGAGGGATAAGCGTTTTTTCTGGCTTTAACTTCCAAGCCGCCTGCTTGCTTTCTCCCGTGCGCAAATAGACTTGGAGCCGTGTTTATGTGGCAGCGTTCAGCCACACCTTACAGCTGTAAAGTAAAAGGGGAAAGCTCCCTCGTCTGCCCGGCGAAGTTTCGAAGCGCGTAGTCCCACCGGCGCGGCAGTGGCACCTGCACGGCTACCGCCGGCGGGGACACCGCTCCCGGCCGGGGTCTGGGAAGGGAAGGGGCGGCCCCGGAGCCAGGGCTGCCGCCAACCGAGCTCTGCTGCCGGGAAAGGCAGGTGATCTGGGGGAAGGGGGCCGTGAGACAGACCCCTAGCCGGCAACACGCTACAACTGAGAGCAATAACAATAATAATACCGAAGTAAGGGGGTGCTGCCGCGCTGCTGCCGTGCTGCGCGGAAAATCGGCGGCTGCCGGCTCCGTTCCGCCGTTCCCTCAAGGGCTTGTCGCCCTCTGGCCGCCGCCTCTCCGCGGGACCCGAACAAACTCCCGCACCCCGCGCAAGAGGATGGGGAACCCTCAACTCGAAGCCCCGCGGGGCTTCAGCAGAAGTTGTCGGGAGGGCGCCTCTCCGCCGGCCCCTCAACCTTTCCTCTCCGCCCCTCGCCGCGGAACCGAGCCGCTTACC
>VWZX01006713.1:200712-220717 GCA_013399015.1 Galbula dea
GCGCGGCTTGCGCGCGGGGTGTGTGCGCGTGGGAACTTTCCCCAGCTCCCGCCGTCCTGCGGCAGCCAAGGGGGTGAGGGCCCGGGGACACGAAGGGGGCGTGGGGATGGGGGACCCGGGGACACCTCCCGGCGGAGGATGACGGAGAGCCGGGGCTGGGCCGGGCCGGTCACGGCCGCGGTACCAGCCATGGCCAAAGTGTGAAGAGTATCAGGGGTTGCGTGAGGTTACTCGGGCTCTTCGCAGTAGGCTTTCCACCGCTGCCTCGTCCAGATGGGGACCTGGCGTCACCCTCCTCTCTGGGCGCTGCTCCCACAAAATTCCCTCTCGCTGGCTGCTGGCAGCCCCACACTTCCCCCTGTGGTGGTCCATGGGCACCCCGCGCTGCACTCTCAACATCGGGGTGCCAGGTGGTACAACCAGCCCCAGTACACTTGGGGGCCACAAGCACCCAGCACTTGGGCCGGGCAGCCAGAAAGCTTTGGGGTGGAAAATGACAGGGCAGAGTGGTGGCACCTTGGAGCTGACTCTTCAATATGGTGAGTGGACTTTGCACTGAAGAGGCTGATGTTTTCCAGCCCACTGCAAAGCTGTGGGGCACAGGTGTGGCAGCATCTCCCAGCAGTATGTAGTATAGACCATCTTGATGGCTCCTGCCAGCCTGGTAGCACCTGCTGCATGCACTCTGGTGGGGACAGCTGCAGTGCAAGGTTCTGGCAAGCACAACCCAAGCTGCTGCAGCATTGTCCCCACCGTCACCACCCCGATAGAAGGGTGAAATCTTGACACAAAAATCCTCCCTGACAGGTTCAGGGGACCAGCATCTCAGCTTGTCTTGGCAAAACAGCAACTGAAAATCTCAGCATCTCATCACGGGTTTGAGACAGCAGCTGCCACGTATCACTCTGGATGAGTTGACTGGCATCCTTAGAGCCTCAGTCACAGCTTAACTGAACTCCACTAGTGTATGAGAGATGAACATAGAAACATCTTCAGCTCTTCATGTTATTTTCCTGAAATGTGTCCTCTGAGATGCCTTTTTGCTGCCCTCTCGCTCCAATCCAGCCCTCATGGAGCTCCTCAACTTGAAGGAGCTCCCCTCGACACTTTTTATCTAGGGTACGCAGTGTTTCTTGGAGAGTTCCTCTTCCCAGCAGCCCTGATGGCTTTCCCCAACACCCTCAAGCAGATTTAGCAGAACTTTCAGCAGCATCTTCCCTCCAGCCGACTCCAACTGAAAAATTTTCCCATAGGAATTAACTCAACCTCAGAAGATTAACCCCAGACCCTCCCATCAAATGGCCTCTTTTGCAGTAAAGCCAAAGGCTAGCTCATCTCTAAAAAAAACCCCAAAACCCAACAAAAACCCCCATACCCAGATGGTATTTCAAGTGGGATTATGGCTTTTTCTCCAAAGAGCTGAAAGTTTTAGCTGAAAAGAATTGGCTGGGCTCTGCAGGAAGGAGGCTATAAAGGAGGAGGTTTTATTTCCCTCACTGCTGCAGCTCAGCACCCCATGTCAGCTTGGTGTCCATCAGCGATGGCAAAGTGGCAATTCCATAAGCCAACACAGCAGCGGGAGAAGGAAAGGACAGTGGGGAAGCAGAGCCCTGATGTGCAGGGTCTTCAGTGTCCTCCTTAGGATTCTCCATGAGAACTTAGAATTGCTTGGGTGAGTCCAGCCAGGAGAGGCCAGGAGCCAGCCCAGTGCCCTTGCTGATGGGATTAGCAGCAATGCTAATCATCCCTCCTTGACACCCTGAGGAAGAAAAGCCTAATTCCTTTCTGTCACAGAAATGGATCCGATGGGAGGCTGCAGGACAAAACTTGTGCAAATATTGAACTAGAAAAATTTTGCTCTATCTGCCTTTCAGTAAACAGTGACTAATTGCTCTGGCTGGAGCTGCCATACCTTCAAGATTGGAAGGTGCAGATGGAGCAACGATAGCAAAGGCTCCTTACCTAATGTTGGCTGTACATTAATCACAAATGTTTGCTATGCAAATCTTGTCATACAAAGCAATTATTGCTGTTCCCATACTGACCTCATGTTTATTTATTACATGAGCTCTTTATTTGAACCTTGTCTGCTCGCTCTTCCAAAATAAGTGTATTAGCATGTGGCTTCCAGAGGCACCCAGCTGAGAAATTGTAGATCTGTTTGTGGCGTGGAGGGATGATGCACACCATGCCAACCGCAATGCAGAGCCGAGAGGCTCCGCTCTTAGGCTGGTGGCTCTTCATGTAAAATGCTCTCACCTCGAGTTCTTTGCTGGGACAAAGGACACTTTCTAACAACGCAGAGCTGAGACACTGGGTTTGCTCTGACTCTGCAGTATTAGCTGATGGTTAATGGAGACTGTCAGCCTGAGGAGCCTCGCAATAAAACTCTGGTTGGGCTTTTTAGGGCCCTCTTAGTAAAAGTAAAATTTTACACAGTCCTTCGTCCTTGGTTTTGCTACCTTTGCCTACCTCTGGGACAACAAGTTGTAAAACGATTTAACTCCCTGACCAAATACGTTGCAAATGTGCTGCTTGCAAGGGGTGGCATTTGGGTGGCTGGAGCACTGGGTGTCTTTAAGTGACAAATATTCTCTTGCCACAGGAGTTTTCTCCGTGTGATTTAATGTTGAGCAACAGTGGCATCCGGTGGGCAGAGGCTTTTCTCCCAGACGGCTCACAGCTGCTCACTCCCTCGGTGTCACCCTATGGTCTCTCTAGATTGTCATTAAACACCATTTCTAAATTTATCTCAGTTTAGGATTCGTGTTTCTCCCTCTTTCTTCAGAGTGGCTGCACAGCAAGCAGAGCCATGAGCTAACTTTTGTATCACTAGGGTTTTCTTTTAAATGCACTAGATTATGCTCTGCTATATAATCTAGAGGCAGGCAGGACTCTGAAATCAGCCACTACTCCGAGCCCATCGGTTTCTGCCTGCCTGCTGCATGGCCACTGCTGCAGGCAAGGGCAATGGGAAGGCTTCTCATGGGTGCCTGCCTCAAATCAGACCCTCCTCTCTGACCTCTCATGGGCCCCCTCCACATTTACAAGTGCTATTGGTACTTTTTTATCAGGGGAAAACCATAGAAAAGCCCCTGGAGCCTGAATCAAATAAAATCCTGCTGTAGTATCCCCCAGCCTTCTGCTCCCATCTACAGCCTCCCTGAATCTCTCACTGCTCTGTCTTCTGCTCTCACTGCTGGTTTCAGCTCTTCCCAATGTAGTGTCATTTTCTGATGTAATTAACACATCATCCCCCATTGCTTCCAAATCATTAATAAAGACATTAATAAAGAGCAGAACTGATGATGAACCCCATGATGCCAAGCTGCATACTTCCCCCCCTGCCCAAATCACCTCTCTCCAGCATCTCCCTTCCGTTAGGATCTCGGCTGGCTTTCCCTCCAACTGACTACTCTCATGCCCCAGTTGATTTGAAACATTTCTTTCCCCCAACTATTTCTTCTTTATGGCACAGCTGTAGCTTTTGCTAATTGTTCATGAAATTACTTTTTTTTTTTTAATCTAAAGTAATATTTTTCTTGAGAGGTTGAATTAAAAAGGGGCCATAAATGACTAATGGTAATTAATAAAAATGAAGAAATAATTGGGCAGTATCTTTAAATGTGTATGCCTGGAGTCAAACTCCTAAATCCCTGTTTCATTAAGAGCAGCCTGGGTTTTCTTTCTGCCCCAAAGGAGCAGCAGTTCCCATGACTGTCTCAGCAGGGTAAGACACAAACAGAAGAACTGGCAATATTCTGAGTGATGAAAAACCAAAAACCCCAGAAAGCTGAGGGATGGGAGAGTGTGCTGGACCATTCCAGCAGCATACAGCTTGCTGTTGCCCTCCTTACCTCTCTGAGAGAAGGAGAATCACCCATGCCAGGACAAGTGGGGTTTGGGGAGCTGGTGAACATTTTGGTCCTCTTGAAAAACAGCATATTTAACCCACAGAAATCCTTGCTGCTTCCACAGGACTGTTAGAAAGGGATAAGACATTTAAGGACAAGAGAGTTACGTCAAAAAAAAAAAAAATAGAAGCAATAAAAGTCTTTTTGTGGTTCAGAGCATAAATCAACCTTTTACTGCTTCCCTTAGCAGGGAGTGCAGCCACAAACGTCTAACTCAGGGATTTTTATATCTAATTGTGAAATATCTGGAAGAGAGCAGTGCCAGGGAGCAGGCACAGGACCGTTTGCTTGAGTCAGGGCTGCTGATCCAAGGATGCCACAGCATCCTGGTGGTTTTGGGGGGGAGGCTGAGCACCATGGTGTGGAGTTGAGTGTATGGTCCCATCATGTGGCGCAGGACTTCAGCATTCACAGAGCCGATTTCGACAGCTGCTTCAACCCTGCTCCCCTTTCCTGATGACAATTTATCACCGTTGGTTTCCCTTTGCCAGTGTGGACTAGTGGAAACTCAGGTCCAAATTCCAGGTCTAAACCCAAGCTCATTAGAAGACCATATTTTACAAAATAGCACAGCCACCCTAACCAAATCAGTGCTTGGCTAATTACCTTCTGTATGAAATTGGGTTTGTGGTTTCTGTGGGATCAAGTATGGTTTCCTCCTCTCCTCCAACAACTCTTTGGTTATGTTCCCAGCCACTGATGATCATTTGATTTGCAGAAAATGCTGCATTCTGTGGCCACAAATGTGCTTTCCGAACCCCTGGGTTTGCTTTCACCCAGGATGGGGCAGAGGCAGGAGGGTTGCAGAAGCTCTGTAGCAGAAATATGCCATACGAGGCTAAACCTCAGCAGGCAGTTTGAGAATGCAAAGCACCTCCCAGGATGTCACACAGAGTAGATTTGAATTGTACATGTAAGCCACCAGGTCATAGAATCACTTTTTTTTCCCCACCCCTTCTTGCAATGTCAATTGGGATGGAGCTAGCCAAGCTAGTACATGTAGGACAAACTGCTCACTGGGCTGAAGGAAGATGTACACATCACAGTCATAAATTGTTTAGCTGAAAGCATGGGAGAATTTGTGCCTTGCACAGCAGCATCTTATGTCATTTAACAAAGCAAGCATGTGTCAGCTGTGGTGACAGAGACCCTTCTTGTCAGCCATGCTGAACGAGAAGCCCTGGTCATTAGGCAACACGTGCTGGAGCTCATGAAGCTGGAAACGAGCATCTCTGCACAGAGCAGGTCAGCAAAGAGTTGCAAGCAGACCTGCAATGAATACAGACACATTGCATGACAAAAATATTCACTCAGGTGCCACCTCAGAGTACCAGCACAGCCTCACTCAGGTTTGATGAGGAGCCAAAACCTCATGTAAGATGATGGCTTCTCATCTCTGGACAGCTGCGACCCTTGGAAGTGCCAACTAGCCCACTAGAAACTGATATTGAGATGGATAATTATGGAGGGTTTTGTAGAGTTACAGGCTTTTCCCTTCATGCATGAACAAGCAGGACAATAAACACAGGATCTATATGTACACATCTACATGAAGAGCACTTCAGAAGTACATCATCTTTGTGGATAAGAGTGATGAACATCCACGAGGAGAAAGAGTGGTACACAAGCATCCCCACCTCCTTCCTCTCCTGCAGAGAAGATGATTTGCTGCTCAGCTGACATCTTCAGCCCCACATTGAGAGAAGTGGGACCTACAATGGAAGCAGTGTGGAGCTCAGCTGTGTTTGCAGGACTTCAGAGATGATATCATAACCCTCGAGGCAGAGCAGAGTGGAGCTCTAAGCAGGCTGTGAGATATGAGCTCAGCCATTCACCGGGGCCAATCAATCTGGCATCAACAGTGGGCCTATTGTAGAATGGTGCAATGCACTAGTTGGTCATTTTTTTTGGTCAGAATTATTGTTTGAGGAATAACAAAAATTTCCCTGGAGCACAAAGAAATGTATTCTGGGAACCTGAAAGAGGCCAACCAATTCGATCAGAGAAAAGCTATGTTAAATAATAGGTAGCCAATACAACACAGGCTTCATAACTATGTTCTGGAACTAAGGACTGATCTCAAGAAAGCATTTTTGACCATGCCTGGTTTTTAGCAGTGTGTCTCATTCAGAGCAAAAGGATTTAAGTACACTTTCTATTTCAGGAGATGGAAAACAGGTCTACAAGGTCCTTTCTGCATTGGGGCATCATATTGTTTCATTTTTCTGGGGTTTTTTTTGTGATCCTCCTGTATATTTCTATCTCCTTGGTAACTTGCCTTTCGAAGGGCCTCACATTTCACAACTCCTTCTCTTAAAGTGCTTTGGTTCTCAGCCCAGTATAAGATGCAGCCTATTTTTTTCCCCTCATCCACATTCAAAGAGGTGGGTGTGTTTGTGTTTTCCTCCTACTAGAGTCAACTATGACATCCAAATACAGCATCCTCTTGCCTAGACCTCTCTCATTCTTCTTTCCCACCTCTCCCCTACCTTCTTCATGATACTAGCAGTGGGTCTCACATTTGCAGCCAACTCCTGGCAGCAAAGTGTTTTCCTGCCACATTTCATGTCTTCCTTCTTTTTAAAAATAAAAGAAACTCTTCCCAACTAGCATCGAGCAGAACACAGTAAAGACAATATAGAAATCACCTGCTTGACACCAGAAGAGTTTCTTCTTGTAGATGCTGGGTCAAACTTCAGTCCAGTTCTGATACCTCCCTTCCCAAATGGTATGATGAAAGCAGATCCACATACTGATTACCGATGGTTCAGCCTTTTGCAAGCCCAGTGCTGTAGACTGACAATAACAGGGCTTGGATTTCTCCCAGGGTCAAAGCATCCCACTGTTCTCAACACATTCAGGGATGCATCTGGAAAATTTTAAGGCAGACTAAAGGATACCCACCCATTTCCTGAAGGCTGTTTGAAGCTCTCAGTCGTGATTATTTATGAAGCAGTTTCTGACGCCTTTCTTTTGTACAAAGTTTCCCTATGAAAAATTCACTTGTACAGCAGAGAATGTGTCTATAAATAATAGAGACTGCAGCTCACCTGCCTCTTTACATTTCTATAGGCGATGCAAGCTCTATTCACAGCAAAAGAGAGAAAATTAACACTGCCGTGTTATCAGCATACATCCCTGCTCTGGCACAATTTGTTAGACAGCCCTTTTTGCCTGATAATTCATTGTTTCTATAGCAATCCCACCAGGAAGAGTTTCCCATTGTGCTCAAGGAAAAGGGCACTTCCAGGACCACGATAGCTTTATTAGATCCAAATACCTTACAAATAGGCCTCGCAATCAAAATTGGCTTCCAAAAATCGCCGTTATTTCAAGCTTGGTCTTTAATGTGCCTGGTATGAGATGTTTGGTTGCTTCTAGAGGACCAGCCCAATTTTTTGTAAGCAGCTGAGTGCAGCTCATACTAAGTTTATTTGTAGGAATGATTAGACCAGTCAGATCCTTTCAGGTTGGTGTTCCCATGTTAAATAGTTCTATAAATTCTTAATTTTCCATGGAGCTGGAGGAGTCACAAAGCTGTCAATGTGAGCAAAAACACTCAAAAACTTCTCAAACTGGACCAACAAAGATTTAAATCCCAGCTGGCTACACATTTGGAGATTGAAATCTCTCCTCCTCCTCAATGTGGCAAAAGCAGAGACGATAGGGCTGTGCCAACTGATGCCAAGGTGGTACCTGGGGCTCAGGCCGCTGTTTGGAAGGCAGCTCACGCATGGCTGCTTTCACATGCCGGACACCGCCAGAGCCGGGGCCCACCAGGAGCCACAGCACAAAGCCAAGCAGGATTTCAGGGTGCTGCTGCCAAGGCAAGGGCTAAACTTCCGTTGGCAGGGCAGGAGCAGGCAGCAGGCCAGTGGGTTGCCTTGTCTGAGGCAGCCATGCAAATCTCCACCCAAATTTTCCCTTTTTTGCCTTTTTTTTTTTCCTCCCCCCTTTTTTTCCTGGAGTCCAGCCATTTGTGAGGTGAATGCTCTCTTCTTGCACTGCATTTTCTTTCTTCTTTTTAAGAGCATGCACTAGAAACAGAAACTTCCAGCAAGTACTAGACACTACATAAATCTATAAATATTTTGCTTTATTTTTAAAATTTATTTTCATATTTATTTTTAACCTCTGTTACTCCTCTGGATATCTGGCAGTCAGGAAAAAAAAAGGGTGTTACTTCAAATCATAACAAAGTTCCCACCATTCTGAAAACACTGAACAGGAGAATATAGTTGACATTAATGGTTATGGGGATTAATCCAGCTTCTTTTTGGGCCTTATTCTGCGTGCAGAGGGTCTGGCACATTCCTCAGAAACACTGCTTAATGTCTCTTATCACTGAAGACGTGGACAGGGAGGTGTAGGAGAAATCACAGCCCCTTCACATTTCTCCACAGCTTCACAGTTCACAGAAACACTACCAGAAGGAAATAGAAGGTCCTGTTTCAATTAGTTTTTCCTCCTCCAGTATTTTTCCCCCACACCAACTCTAGTTTAGAAATGTTTCTCAAGATCAACAACAGCAGCCTAATTTATATCAACAGAAGACTAAAACCGATTCAAATCCAGAATGTTTCATTGTTTAGTTTTTTCAGGTAAAACTAACAATTTTAGATCACAATGGGGAAAAAAAACCAAACCACCCCCAAAACCCTCTTCCTGATTCAGAGTAACCCTCACAGGAAGGGAAAACCCTTGTCTGCCAAACAACCTAGTCTTCCAGCCCTCCCACATACAATCACAGAATCATTATGGTTAGAAGAAACCTCTAAGATTGTCGAGTCCAACTGTCAACCTATCACCACCATGCCACTAAACTACGTCCTTAGGTACCACATCTATATGTTTTTAAAACACCTCCAAGGACAGTGACTCCACCACTTCCCTGGGCAGCCTGTTCCAATGTCTAACAACTCTTTTTGTGAAGAATTTTTCCTTAATATCCAATTTAAACCTCCCCTGGTACACCTTAAGGCCATTTCCTCTTGTACTATCACTGGTAACCTGGGAGAAGAGACCAAGCCCCATCTTGCTACAACCTCCTTTTCCTCTTAGTTTCCCAATCAACCTGCCTTGGTCATGGAGAGCTAACTCAAAAGCAGATCTAATCCAACAGTCCATGACATAACTGCTTGACCACTTACCAGCTTCAATACAGTTTTTCTGAGCTTTCCTCATTTCAGTAGTTTCCATCTTCTGCTGTAAAAACCTGCCACAAATTGCATCCATCCCTGCAAGAGTGAAATCATTGTGCATTTCTCTCCCAAGGTCTAAATTAAGACTTACTGATGATGACTCAGAATTTAAGATTAAATGATCAGCCCCTTGCTAATTATGTTTGTAAGGTTCAATTTGCTTGGCAAGCATCTGAGTTAAAAGAAAAACAAAACCAGAACAAACCCCAAACAATATTTACACATTTGAGAAGGCAGCAAATCCTCCCTTGAAATGGCACAAGAAATCCCTGTAGAGCTGGGGTATGCTTTCAGCCAGCCTCCTTTTATTTTAAAATTGTCCAATTTCCTGAAAAAAAAACCCAAACCCCAAGCTGGGTATCTTTGTGATTTAAAAAGAGGGAAATATCTCAAATATTTGTCCTTGTCTGTTCTGGCAGCTCTCACATGCATTATAGCTGTATTTCTATTCCACATCCCCACATGGATGAAGATCTGAAGTACTGATCCCCCTTTGCAGCTATAATTCATCTCTTTTCAAGAATTACATTTAAAGAATTATGTTGAGCTGGTGTTTACCTTCCACTTAGGTCTTTGGTTACAATTCCAGCCATTGGCTGGATCAAGTTTTCATTTTGATCCTATTTTAACTCTCTGTAGCAGTGTCTTGTAAACAGCCTGATTATTTAGAACTATGAATGACAGAGAAAAGCCAGTGAGTATCTTGCAGAATTAAGAAAGAAATAGCTGTGGTTGCTGCCTTCTACAACACACTTGATACATTTGAATAATCTGAATTTTTATTGCAGCAGTCCTTAAAATAAAGAGCTACAATTTCCTTTTTTTTAAAAAAGGGGAAAAAAAAAAAGAAAAAAAACCCCATTAAATAATGCACTAAAAAAGTCTAATAATTTAGTCTGAACCACAGGGAGAAATGAAAGGCTGTTCAGATGTAGTGACTCACTGGATTATTGAAAACAGCTATGTGGCTGCAACTGCTTTGACTTGCTGATATATCTTTTCCCTCTGTTTCTAATAACAGGATCTCTGTAGAGTTTTATGAAAAACGAAATTTGTCTTTTCTCATGGACAGAAGTATTTCTGTGGGTTGGAGAAATACATATAAAATGCTGAGATCTTTAACACAGCTAAAGTCTGCCAGGCACAGATTTTTATGTATATGTAAAAATCTGTCTGCCCATCCTAATTTTTGTGATGTATCCCCTAACATGCTTTTTCCCTTCTGTGCATCAGCTGATCAATTTTTCCTCTTTTGTTCTGAATAAACCTCTCTCAGAGAAGAAGCAGGAGACTTGCACTACCTGGGGGAACTTTTGCTGTCTCTGTATAGAAAAGTGAATTGAAAGGCTGTTCTGCTCTGGGACATTAAGTAGATATGCCTCCCATTATGTCAAAAAGCATCACTGTCAACATTAAAGCAACTTGTTAGTAGCCAACTACCTGGCTGGTTTTTCTCCCTCATTTTTTTTTTCTTTCAAGTGTATCTACCCTTAACTGCAAGAAAAACCCAAAACAATGCTAAGAAGAGTTTCCCTCTGAAATGGTAGCACCTCTCTTGTCAATGCTCTGAGCATCTCATCTCTCTGTAGGTATGCAGAAGCTGTGTCAACCCACCTCCAACAGCATTACTGACATATATGATATGATATTTAAATAAATGAGTGATTGACTGATTCAGAAGGAGGCTGTGTGTTTTGGTGGTGCTCCACACGCTGACAAGCAGGTGAAAAATGTTGCCCTGTAAACACAGTTGTCTCTGTTGATAGAGGGATGTGTTATGGAAAGGTATTAGTCACTGTAATCCCCAAGATACCCCAGAAAGATGGATTTCAGTAAAAAATAGAGTCATTAAACTAACCTATCCTCTTTTCATAGGCTCAGGCTTAAAGATAAATGTTATACATTCACTTCTGTTGATCTCCATGCTTAAGAAAGCCTCGAACTAGTAGCATTTCTGATAGTCATGTTTCTTTTAACTATGTGGAAAAACTGCCTAGGGCAGTGGGCCAGTTTAGCATTGCTGGTACAGATAGACAGATAGATATTCCCTCCATTGTGTTTTGGAGAATACTTTCTTTGACTCTGCAGGACAAGTGCAAAACTTTCTTCTTAAATGTTTGCTAGCCCAAAACAGCCAAGCCTTCCTTCCCTTTCTGCATTGGAGACCAGGTAAAACAAACTACCCCTTCCAGCCAATCAGGCTGCTGTAAAACTCAGTGCTGTAAGGGAGTCCTTTGTAAGCAGTTTCCTGATCTTCACCTCATCTTTCCTGATGAAGTTTTGGTGCTGAGCTCCCTTGCAGTCTCAAGGCTTGGGGAGTCACCAAGGGCTGGACATGCCCCCAGCTTTCCAGAGCATGAGAGCCACCTTGGTGAAAGGTGACATTACAAATAATCATAGAATCACCAGAGTTGGAAGGGACCTTAAAGATCATCTAGTTCCAACCCCCCTGCCTGGCAGGGACAGCTTCCACTAGATCAGGTTGCCAAGAGCCCCATCCAGCCTGGCCTTAAAAGCTTCCAGGGATGGAGCTTCCACAACCTCTCTGGGCAACCTGTTCCACTGTCTCATCAGCCTCACAGTGAAGAACATCCTCCTAATATGTAATCTAAATCTACCGTCCTCTAGTTTGCATCCATTTCCCCTAGTCCTACCACTACCTGACCTCCTAAAAAGTCCCTCACCAGCTTTCTTGTATACCCCCTTCAGATACTGGAAAGCCACAATAAGGACTCCTCTGAGAAGCCTTCTCCTCTCCAGACTGAACAACCCCAACTCTCTCAGTCTGTCCTCATAGGAGAGGTGCTCCAGCCCTCCGGTCATTCTCATGGCTCTTCTCCGGACTCGCTCCAGCACCCCCGTATCTCTTTTATAATAGGGGTTCCAGAACTGGATGCAATATTCCAGGGGGCTCTCACAAGGACAGAGTAGAGGGGGAGAATCACCTCTCTCGACCTGCTGGCCACACTCCTCTTGATGCAGCCCAGGATACGGTTGGCCTTCTGGGCTGCAAGTGCACACTGGCGGCTCATGGTGAGCTTCTCATTCACCAGCACCCCCAAGTCTCTTTCCGCAGGGCTGCTTGCAAGCCAGTCTTCACCCAACCTATATTGGTGCTTGGGATTGCCCTGACCCAGGACTGTGCCCTTGGTCTTGTTGAACTTCATGAGGTTGGCATGGACCCACTTCTCCAGCCTGTCCAGGTCCATCTGGGTGGCATCTCTTTCATCCAGTGTGTCAACCGTACCACACAGCTTGGTGTTGTTGGCAAACTTCCTGAGGGTGCACTTGATGCCACTGCCCATGTTGCTGACAGAGATGTTAAACAAGACTGGCCCCATAAATAATCCTTATCCTCTCAAAGCTTTAACTTAAGGGAGTCCAAGAAAAACAAACAAACAAACAAAGTCATCTTGTGTTGGTCATTCACTTTGCTCAGCTTCACAAATGCTGCAGAAAGGTATACAGCAGGGTATGTTTTAGATAAGAAGTAACTCCTGTTCCAGTCATTTCTGGGGCTGTTCAGTCCTTCAGGTTTTTAACATATTAAGGAAAGCCTCCACAATATAGACAACTGCAGTGAAGCAAGAGGTTGGCTTGGACAATAAAGACCCACTTGGTCTATATGAATGCAGAGATGCTCACACTGTCTGTCTTGGCTTGACATGCTCCTCAGTAGACACCCCGTCATCAGCTGCAAGGGGCAGAGCTGGTCCCTCAAAGCTTTGCCTTTCCCTCCCACTGTTAATATTCTTGTCATATAGCACAGGAACCTAAAATGAGCTGGTGGCTTTGCTACCATAGTACAAGAAAATAATTATCTTCTCATTGTTTGACCTTGTAGAAGAAAAATGAAGTACCTGAACTCCTGTTTTCCCATCCCGAGATGCCATTTATACCGATAAGTAAATTTTCATGAAAGAAAGGTAATTATCTGCAAGTGCTCTGGTGTGTTTTCATCTGTTCTATAGCATCAAATAAAGCAGAAGGCAGTTCACTATCACACACAGGCAGGTGCAATAGTTTGCACCTCTCAAAAGTTTTTTTTTTCCCCCCCTAGGAAATGAAAGGAAAGCAAATAAGAGAAGATAAGTTGCAAACACTTAGCATTTGAAAAATGAGATAATAGAAAGCAGCATAGGGAAATGGGAAACTTTGCACCATACAAATGACATGGCATGTTTGCACCCCTTTAAATTGCTGTCACCAACGAGGCTTTTTATTCTTTTTAAACCAGGGAATACCTGTGGTGTAACCACTTCTCCAGGGCTTGACCGCCAGAGGGTCATCCCAGCAGGCAGGGGTGGCTACCATGCTGAGCCTTGGCTGACTATCAGCCCAAAAGCACGTGGGATGTGGTGGAGCACCGTGGGCATTTCGGATGGGCATCTGTTTACCTGCGAGCCACCATTTTCAGGGATGTACAGCTGATAAACAGTCACCCTCCAGCCTTTGGGTGCTCTGTAAGTGCCACTGTACAGCCCAGGTGCTAGCTCCCAGGCAAAATGGCTTTTACTTGCTTAAATGCCCTTTAATGCAAAATTTTATTCTGCAACAGGGAATCCGTTGCAACTATTCCCTGTTGCAAAGTACTGTGGCTCGACACCACAAAATACAGTCAAAACCGCTCCTGGAGACCGTCAGGGATGCAGCTGCCGGCAGAGTCCTCCTGCAATACAACAGTGCCCTCTCACGGCTCCTCTACTGCCGAAATACAACATGTACCAGGGAACACAGGCAGCCCTCGTCTAAAATCCTGGGGGTTTACAGCAATAGCTCTAGCATCACTGTTGGGTACACCTTATTTTATGTGGGGGCAGAGCGTCCCAGAGATCCAGCCAGCTCATCCCCCATTCACTCCCCAGGCTTCAGGTCGGATGAGATGAGGAGGTTTGATTCCTGCTCTGCAGCCACTCAACACCTCTATGGAGGGGAAGAAACCAGAGAACGAGCTAAGCCACCAATACCTGGCACAGTGTAGCATCCTCCTTCCACCCTCCCCTGGTTTACACCAACACGAAAGTCATAAACACAGAAGTATACATGACCTCATTGACTGCTTGTTCTCCTTAGCATGTGACATGTCTCCTTGCTCTGACCTTTCCATGAGATAGTTTTCCTTCTTAACATGGGAAAATTTCCCCTGGTAACATCAAGTCAGTGCTAAGCCCAGGTAAAGGAGATGTTTCCCTGGAACAGGCATCTTCAATAGGCGACAAGGCAGCAGGATTTGCTGCTGCAGATGTCTGGGGAAGCAGAGCTAGGTGCTGTCCCAGGCTCCTGAAGGATGGCCGAGATTGTACGGGCAGAGGACACAGCTGGAGTGAAGGCAAAAAAATGCAGCACAATCTCCCTAACCCTTCACCCTGGCACCAAGAATGAGTAAGAGACCCCCATGGCTTCGCTCATCATTTTCCCCCCTAGTACAGCCTCTCCCCAACACCGACTATGGGATCCAAACTCTATTTTGGCTGTACCATGGACAGTAGGCAGGTTGCTCTTCTTCCCAGTCTTGTTCCCACCAGCTTATACACCTTATTTTGTTCCAAGCATACTAATCATGCCCATACCAAGTGGTGGTGTTTCAGTCTACATACTCTGGAAATCAAATGCTTACATCCCCAGCAGGTAGCAGAGCTCCCTGAGCTCCAGTCCTGCAGCTCTACACTGTATAAACAATTCCTGGATTTACTTTTCAAGCAACTCACTCCCTGGCCACCTCAGGAACTTCCATAAGAAAAAAAATACAAGATCCTATCTATTAAAAATTGACCATACAGCATCTTTGTTGCACAGCTCAGACTCCTGAGCTGGGAATAAAGTAGGGAAGTACAAGTGCTAGCTTGGATGTTGGTAGCCCTACAGCAAGCCATCCACAATAACATGTCAGTCTACACTTCAGTATTTTCCTGATCTGCAAGACTTGCCAAAAAAAACTTTGAGCCTCACCTTTTACCTTCTGCTTGTAGACTTGTTGCCTTTGGCTCCAGGTTCCTCTGCTCATCAATATCCAACTTTCCTGACACCCACAGCCCATGACGCCATTTTGTGGCATCCAACTCCCCTGTCACCCACAGCCCATGATGCCATTTTGTGACGTTCAACTCCCCTGCTGCACACAGCCTATGAGGCCATTTTGTGGTGTCCAACTCCCCTCCCGCCCACAGCCCAGTTGGATGCCACTCCTCCACAGCGGCTCTGGCTGCATGATGCTTAAACCACCACCTCAACAGAGCATCACCAGTGAGCTGAGGACCTAGGCCTGTCAGAGCAGGGAAAAATAACCGGCAGTCTCTTCTGGACTTATCCCTAACAAGAAAATAAAAGGCAAGTGAAGAAGTCAAAAGGTATTTTTGCACAAGTCAGTGTTGTTCAGCATTAGTTGCAATACAGTACTGTGTGATGTGCTGGCAATGGAGAGAAAACAGACTAGAGACTAAGCTACGTACAATAAGTAGTCCATTACTGAATACATATTTTACAAATTAGTCACTGACATAAGCTAATGATGTAGTCTTAAGCCAAGAGGCTAGAAATGGTTTTACAGAGGCAACTGATCTTGTTGTCTGTGGGCTGCAGAGTCCTCCTGTTCTTGCTTCTTCCAGTAAAACCTATTTTGCAGTTGTAATTATTCAGTGGCTGGGGTTAACCCCATGCTCTGAAGGATGAAGGTGAGGTAATTGACTGTATTCATCTCAGTATTTCTTTTGCACTGCATTGGGATTATAAATACAAGATAAAATATTATTGCAGGAGGCCAACATTTAACAATGATTTCATCATGTCTACCAAAATGTGCCACACCCCTTGCTGCCAATGTTGTTCCCTGCACTGCAGGGTTTTCCCTTCTCCCAGGGGCTGGAAAGAAGCCACCCCTTCTCCTTCTCATCACTCTATCCTCCCCCCTGGAGTATGATCCAGAGCCCATGGGTCCTGCTAACAAGAGGTTTCAGAGGTTCACTGGGAATATGGGCACTACCTGCAGGCTGGCATGCAGCTAGTCAGGGACAAGTCCGTGCATCCTTACTGCAGGACTTTAGAGGATTTGTTTTCGGGCACTAAATTCCCTTTTGTCATTGAGAACAGAGGTTTGAAGAGCAGCATCCCAAGCGATGTTTTGTCTCCTGGCCCCTGGTGGCACGTAGGTGCTGCAGCCCCCTCAGATGAGCCTCCCTTGTTAGTCACACTGCCCCAAATCACCCCCTAGGCTGAATTTAGCTGCCTGCCCTGCTGCTTACCTTCTGTGTTTGATGTTACCCTTCACCTCCAGCACAAAGGCAGCCAGGCAAGGCTTCTAACATCTCCTGGCACTCAGACTAATTACAGAGTGACGATGGGCCACATCCCCAAAGGGTGGTTTGGGACACAGCACCAGCGCTGAGCTCCACAGGGATCAGCAGAACAAATGTCAGCACAGAGCCAGAAGGCTGCTGTGGAAATCAAGAGCGTTCATAGGGTCAGGAAAAAGTCTGCCCATGCAATATCTACATTCATCATTTGCATCATATGTCCCTCTAGATACTGTTGAATCAGATCTAAAAATATTGCTGCTTTTGGGGAAAAGTGCAGGTCTCCAAAACAGTTTCAGGTGAGAACAGGAGGTTTTTTTGCAGAGACTTTTCAGCAAACATCTCAACCCACCCCTACCTGGGGTGCTTGTCCCCATGGCAGCAGGGAAGCAGTCTGGGGTAGGTGGCAACGCTGGACTTTCCCACTAGCAGGGAAAATTTCACCACAGCCCTGGGAGATTTCCCACCGGGAAAGGAAGGTTTAGAAATGCTTTAGAAGTACAAAAAAGGGATTACAGCATCCAATCCTTACATTTATTGTAAGTAGCTCTTCAGCTTATCCTCATTGCCTACTCTCTGTAAAATTCTTGGCATTTCCAGTGTCTTCTTTTTCCTATAGCTCCATTCAAAACCCATCAAAAGCTCAGAGGCATTTCTAAACTGAGAGATACCAGACCGAGCTGTCTAATTGAAACCAATAAAGTGCTATGCTCCAAGGTTTCCTCAGCAGCTTCTCTCCTGGCAGACAAATCTCAGTCTTCAGCTAACCCAGAAAAAGGTCAGCCAAGACATCCAACATTTCAAAGCATGATTAAGACCCCAAATGAGAGAAGTTAAAGTTTAATGCTGAAACTTCACTGCCAGTTGATGCTCACCAATTACAAGGGGTCACTTGAAATATGATCAGCAAAACCACTGCATGTGTTGGAAACCTGTCTGTGCTGATGGGCATTAGTAGATCTTTTTGGCAAGGGAAATGATCTTCCTATAATAATATGATTGCTGCTATTAAAAATAAATTTAAATAAAAGAAAAAGCCATTCAGGCTGTAGCTGTAGAGGCAGGAGCTGCTTTGAGCCTGAAGAACTGGAAGTTTTAACACCCTTAAAACAATTCAACTCTCATACAGGTGTGATTGTCCAGAAGACAGAAATTGATTCTGCATCCTAGAAATATAGAGTTTAAGGATAAATCAAAGACCCAAAAGGGAAAGAAAAAAAGTCCACAAATGCATCTAATTCAAAAATAACAGGTAATTTCCTTCTAATTAAGCTGAATTTTTATACAGATAATCCTACTTCCCTACCTTATGAATTCTTCAGTGCAAATTCTTGTGCTTAACATTAAAACACAAAGATGCACAAAGTCAAAATTAAAGGAAGCTCAAGCAAAGCATTTCAACATCAAAATGAACAGGTAACTAAATAAAGATTTCATGTTTCACATTCTTCTGTCCACTGGTGATTACATCTAATGCATTTCTGCATTGTTTTATTTGAACAAACTCCATCTTTTCCAAAAGCAAAAATGTTTCCTTGGAAACTCTCTTCACTACCATCCTACCCCATGCTTGGCTAGACTTTATTTCAGAGGAGTGACACTAAAATACTGTGGCGTTGATATGAATTTCATACCAGGAGTTATTATCAGTGAAAAAAACCCCAAGAAAACATTTTAAAAAAAATGATCTAGTATCTCCAGTACTTTTCCTACCAAGTTGGCACAGCAAGGACTGTCTTCCATTAGAGAAACAACAGTTTGTCAGGCTAGGCCTTTCCCTAAATAAGCCAACAAAAATATTTCAGGATTAAACAAGACATGGGGGCTTGCTCCAACTTTAGCTCCATTTTCCCCAAGTCTCTGAAGCTGACTCTGAAGCTGAGGAAGTGAAATAAGGAGTTGTGCTTCTCATGCATCCAAAATAAACTAGCTATCAGCCTGATTCTGACCAGCTGAAGATCAGTTGGAGAGCAAGGTCATTCACAGCTCACTGAAAATGTGCCATGATACTATACTGTCACTATTTATGGCTTCATACTTGCTTACCTTTGCTATACCTCCATCTCTCTCATGCAAGAAAAGTCATCAGATCAAAACTAGATTCAGTTTAGAAGGGGGATGATCCCAATACCAAAAGAGATGCCCATAAGCACTATTTACTCCCTAGAGAGTATGACTTCCCATGAGGTGTCATCTCATGGGAAAGAGGCCTGAAAGGACTTCACAATATTTTTTCAGCAGCTTCCCATTCAGAGAAACTCAAACATCTCAGAATCACCCCCAAGAGAGAGCTGGCACTCTTTAGTCTAGGATCAACTGTCTACCAGAAGTTCAATGGATCTTCTAGCAAGTCCTACCATGTCTAGTAAGTAGAACTGAGCACAGAAGAAGGCCTTTAACCTGTTCTTCCAAGCCCAACTTGAAATAGAGAGGTGTTAGTGTTATACAAATGTGTGTGTGTGTGTGGGCATGTAAAAGTCTCATTCACACAGCTCAGTGTTCTAGCTACTGTAAAACATACACTACAATGGAGCAACAGCCATTATTTGCCATAGACCCAAGACATGTCAGGTGCTGGGGAGCCCCTGGAGAGGAAGAGTTTGTAGCACATGGTACTTTTCTTCTCTGCATCCTCTCCAGTCTTTGTAGGGTTTTTTTTGGTGGGGAGTAGGATGAGGAAGGGTGGCTTTGGACTAGGGACTATCAGTCTGATAACTGAAGGACAAACCCAATTTCAGGCTTTTTGTCTCCTGGCTGAAAAAGTGGCATAAAGAAAATCACCCATAACCATGCCAAAAAAACTCACTGAGACAAGAGTGAAGCCAAAAGCAAACCTGATATTTATGGAAAATGAGTAAAACACCATTGAAGACAATTAAGTTCAGCTCCCTTTTTGGCAAGACAAAAATCTGGCTACTTTATTTCATGTTCTCACATATATGTGTGTGTATATATATATATATAAAATTAAACTTCTCAGCTCAAATGCCACCTTGACACCTTAGCTATCTACTTTCATTATATTCATCTTCATTTTTGGTGTAGGTTATGAATGCATAATCTCATCATCTAAGTCATAATGTAAAGGTTTCCCTGTGGCAGGAAGAGGTGACATAAGAAGACATTATACTGCAGTTTATAATGCCAGTGGAATAATTTTGCATCAAGGGTTACAACAAATTTCTTGATAGAGAAAGATGTTATGGGAAGTCATTACTTCCCTCCTCCCTCTCCTCTAGCTATTAAACTTCAATAACTCAGGTATGATTTCAGGTTTCCTAAGACAGGCTGACATAGTAAGTTTCTGTAAATCCTGTATTTTAGTGGCCAGAATGAAACAAACAGATTGAGAACCTGTTCACTATTTCATTTAAACCATGGGAGATGCAAAACACATACAAAATGGGTTATTCATGGTAGAGCAGAAAAAATCCTTGCTCCTCAGCTTAGATCCCAGATACAAAATCTAAGCTGGGTGGGAATGTTGATCTGCTTGAGGGTAGGCAGGCTCTGCAGAGGGACCTAGATAGGCTGGATAGATGGGCAGAGACCAATGGGATGAGTTTTAATAAGGCTAAATGTAAAGTCCTGCATTTGGGGC